>JAEIGR010000060.1:600000-900448 GCA_018904305.1 Scaptomyza montana
ATTACCAACAACTGCACAGAAACATAAGAGGGGGGTGCATTGATTTGGCTGTGTGAAGGGTATCATAGCCTTGGCATAGCCAAAATTAACTATGCGCCACTATGTTTTTTTATTTAAAAAGAACATATCAATTAAGTTGTTACTTTTTGAGGATTTTTTACTGATTTTTTGTTAAATTTTTAATTATCTTGGCTCAAATTTAATTTCCGTTTTTTTTTCCTTACAAAGTAATTTACATCTGTCAGCAATGTCAATTCATGGTTTTTCGAAAAATGTATGAGAACCGAATCTATTTTTAAAGGTGCTATAATTTTTATTTTTTTTTTTTCAGCAAAAGGAATAAACTGACGCAATACTGCTGCGTTTCGTACTATAACTTTAATTTAACATCCAAATGAAAGAACAAGTCCACAGTCGTGTCGATAAAAAACCGGGACTTAAAGTACGCTATTGAATAGAGTTTAAATCTGTCAGCAATATCAATTCGTGATTTTTCGGTTGCCAACTGGCGTCCCCAGGCAAATATTTTCTCTTTCAACCCAATTCTAGAACCCATCCAATAATATTGAAAAGAGGTAAACAGAAAACATAGAACAGGTGGCAGTTTGGCTATGAAAAACCGGTTTTCGGTTTTAGGAACAGGTAATTGTTTTGCTGTTTAAAATAGAGAGCTGTTATTTTTCTGGTTTTAAATACTGGGTCTGTAAGCTGTTATTTTTGTGGTTTTCAAGAAACAGGTTGTTGTTTGACTGTTATTTTTCCGGTTTAAAAACAGTTTGGTGGTTGAGGGTGTCAGTTTTGCTGTTAGAAAACAGGGATTTTTCATGTTTAAAAACAGGTTGTTGATATATGTTTCAACGGAGAGCTGTTATGTGTGCAATATGCAGATATAACAGCCCACCAGTTAAACATCTATCAACAACCTGTTTTAAAACAGGTTGCTGTTTAGCTGTTATTTTAAAATAACAGTCAAAAATCAACCTGTTTTTAAACATGAAAAATCCCTGTTTTTAACAGCAAAACTGACACCCCCTCCCCCAAACTGTTTTTAAACCGGAAAAAATAACAGTCAAACATCAACCTGTTTCTTGAAAACCACAAAAATAACAGCTTAACAGACCCGGTATTTAAAACCAGAAATAATAACAGCTCTCTATTTTAAACAGCAAAACAATTACCTGTTCCTAAAACCGAAAAACCGGTTTTTCACAGCTAAACTGCCACCTGTTCTATGTTTTCTTGGCTTACCTCTTTTCAATATTATTGGATGGGTTCTAGAATTGGAGTTGAAAGAGAAAATATTTGCCTGGGGAACGCCAGTTGGCAACCGAAAAATCACGAATTGATATTGCTGACAGATTTAAACTCTATTCAATAGCGTACTTTTAAGTCCCGGTTTTTTATCGACACGACTGTGGACTTGTTCTTTCATTTGGATGTTAAATTAAAGTTATAGTACGAAACGCAGCAGTATAGCGTCAGTTTATTCGTTGGCTTTTGCTGAAAAAAAAAAAAAATAAATAAAATTTATAGCACCTTTAAAAAAATAGATTCGGTTCTCATACATTTTTCGAAAAAATCACGAATTGACATTGCTGACAGATGTAAATTACTTTGTAAGGAAAAAAAACGGAAATTAAATTTGAGCCAAGATAATTAAAAATTTAACAAAAAATCAGTAAAAGTCCTTAAAAAAGTAACAACTTAATTGATATGTTCTTTTAAATAAAAAAAATATAAAGGGGAATTAATAATAGAATAATATGTCTCCTGCCTGTATAAACCTTCATCGTCGATGAATGATTTGGTACCTGAGAGGTCTGTTGTGCCCCCTTCTAGTTCTATAACTCTTCCATCGGACATGGACACTGTTCGAGAGAAAGTATTTTTTGATGAGTTGAGGGTTTCTTAGTCTCTAATACGGTTGATATGTTGTTCTAAGAAAAGAAACTTCGTTTCCTTGTAAAGGCTACGCATACTGTTATAATGTGAAAGGAGGATTCTCTCTCCCGATAAACATTTGTTTTGCCTGAGATCAGATGTCTTCGTTCAGCTCGCTTCCCGCTAAAGACTCTCGCTTTTCGTTAGCTCCTCCTGCCTTATTGTGCCTTTTTCTACGTCACTCTTCGGCTCAAAGCCTTTTAAGATACGTTTAAAAGACATTATGGAGGTAATGTTCAATCAATTGTTTAGTTAGAACAATTAGCAATATAATAGGACAGCTAAAATAACATACATAAAAGTAAATCTTATAGTTGTTAAAATGTTTTAAGACATTGTCTTTAGTCATATAAAAATCTTTGCAAATGATTATGTGTGTATAAGCAAACATAATATTTTAATGAGAAGGGCTGCTCACCAAACCGGAAAACTTAAACTTTTCAATAATAGAAATACAAAATAAAATCCCTATAACATACATATTGAATGACGATGAGGGTGCCGAACTTAAAGACATTTTCTAGAAAGAGAAAATTGAAAAAAAAAAAAAACAGGTACGCACACACTTGGTTGAAAAAATAATAATAAGAAAAAACGGATAAATTGATAGGGGCTTTAAATGGGAACAACTCATGGAAAAATGTGTAGTACGTAGTAGACTAGACTATGACTTCACGATTTAATGTAAGCCATAATAACAATTTTTGGTGTTGCATTGTTCGATCAAATTTCCTCCGAATACTTTATAAATTTTTTAAATAGCTCTTGGTACTTGATAGTCATTGTCTAATGTTTTTATATCCAAATAATATGTTATGTGGGCTGGTGTGTTAGAAGTTAAAGGTGTGAGCCTAGGAAAGTAGCTGGGAATAATAGAAATCAGGGGATCCAAAATCGGTGCAGAGTAGAACAGAACTATTCAAATAAGACGGCTAGACGCAAACCGTACCTTATCTAGGTAAAAGTTACTTATGTGTGTACGAGTGATGGTTCAGGTGAGGATCGCTTCGCCGTAGGGGGGCAAATGATGATGATGAGTGTTTGACTCTTTGGAGGACGCCAGGCCGCTGCAAACAGTGACAGTACGTAAATCGTAAAGGAACTCATTTTCATCGTCGGGCAGCTTAATTGTGATTATGAGAAACGACAAAGAGGCATCCCATTTACTTCACCGTCTGTAAACGGCAGCTCACTATCGAGGGACTTGGGCTGAAAAAATGCCGGTTTACTAAAATCAATTCAAATTTTAATTTAATATAAGTAAATATTTATTTTAACAGCCTACTTTTATTTTTAAATGAAAAATAATCACAACTGTTCCGTTCCATCAGTTTTATAGATTAATTGCCTTCCGTTTTTAACAGCTTACCGCCACCCAGTTTTTGTCAATTAAATGGCGATTGAATATAAATTAGAGGAAACATATGATAAATTATTAAAGTAAGTATAGAAGTGAAGCGAAAAAAGAAACATAAGAGAAAAATACTATATGAGATGTAAAAGAAATAAATAAACAAAATAATAATTAACAACAATAATCAGCAAACAATCAGGAACATACAGCACATTCCATTAAGTAATTTTATAATCTCAAAGTGCGTGAGAATAAGCGATAGGGAAAGAAGCAACTAATAATGTATAAGAAATTCTATAAGACAGTTCCATCTTTCCACTAATTGTTTAAACTGTATAACCTACCAAGCTCAGGCAAGCAAATTGTTCTTAAAAGCTTCAAATAGTAAACTCTTTAAAACGAAAAGATCAATGCTCCTTAAGTGTGAAAGTTGTAACACTCATGTGTTTAAGGTAGCGATTAGATTCTGAGCAAAATTTAATCTCGATACCTTAAAGCTGATAAAATAGTTTGCATAGATACAGACACACAGATCTAGGAAGCCTACGGTGCTGATCTAAATATTGATCAAGAATAAACATACTATCTGGGATCAAGGATGCTTACGTTTATGCATTTCAGAAATAAAAATACTATGTCTCGGTTCAAAAATTGAGAGGCAAAACCCTTAAATATAAAGTCAAATAACATAAAAGAATAAAATTAATAATGAAATAACAACATAATAAAAACAAAATAATAATATTACCAGAATGGAATGACATACTACTTTTTAAATCTTACTCCCTGCTGTATTATATGCCAAGGAAAATTGACCAAGAAAATAGATTGTGGACCTAAACAAGAACAACTTTATCTCGTTCTTTTAATGTACGAATTATAACCCACAAGAATCATAATAACTATTTACCATGAAGTCTAAACGGTCTTAAGACCATGAATCCTAAGCTAGTGAAAATTATTGTAAATGACTTGATTGCGCTCTTTTTATTAGTTTAACATACACACAAGAAGTGCTCTACAATACAACCACAAAAAAAAGAAGAACAAATCATACCATACAATTACCAAATCAAATCTTATTCTTTGGAGCCTCCTCCACAAACAGTATACAATAAAATCAGACAATAATCTAAAATCAAAACACAAGATCAAGAGCTAGGGTGTATAAAACGATTAAAACAAAAGAAAGAAGAAAAAAAAAACTGAAAATACCAATATTTAGTGGGTATAAACCAATCCGGTGATAGTAAACGTACATTATTTTATGCCCGTTATGTAAAATACCGACTTTTACGTCATCTCGAGCTTTAGTACATCACAACCTTATTTTGCCATCCAAATTCAAGATTAATGCTAGGTTCAAGAAGAATAGAGCACATTTCAATGGTTTCATGAATTTACGAAATATCTCAGATCAATGAAAAATGAATCTCTTTAAGAAATAATTATAATAATTAAATGAAAAAATAGGACTAATAACATGGCATCTAGAACAAAAAGGTTTTGTTCTTATTAAAATTAATAAAGCACCTACAATAAAATAAAAATATATAAATAAATAAAATAAAAGAAAGAAAAAAATGAAAGTGAGATGTAACAAAACTGCAACTATCACAGTTAAGGAACAGTTGTAGTAGATACTTACCCTTAAATTAAAACAGCTAACGAAGTCATACTTTTCGAAACAGTGTTAGACTCATATCTCGAACTGTTAAGCTAGTTCAATGCACTTCCTTATTAAATGTAATAAAAATGAGGAGAATGATGAAAGAAAATATTCCCATCCATCAATTAAAAGAAATTAATAACGAAATTTTCTTAGTTAAAGCAATGAGTTTGGAAATATAAAAATCTTACATAATCACTAAAAAAGAAGAAAGGTATATAGGTTGACAGTTAAATATATTAAAGCAATCAATTATAAAGTGAAAAATCAATGTCCGATCGATTTCCCTGTTAAAATTAAGCTAACGTGTTTAGGACAATAATACAATCTATCTCGTTTTATGCGTAAAGTCTAGTCAAAATAGCTAACAACATAACATAAAATTTTTAAAAATCAAAAGAATACTAAGTTGATGAAAACGATTAAGTATTACACAAATTAAGATAGGGTATCAGACAACATCAATAGAAGAATTTTTGAAGTCAGTAAATGAGTACAAAACACATTCTTTATACATTTTTATCGTAAGTAGCATACTGGGAAAGAGAATAGTAAAAACCGTGTGTATAAAAAAAACAATCCAGCTGCTTAGAACATCTTACTGTTTTCATTTTCTTTATTTTAGAAATTTATTTGATATGTGAGTTTGATGAAATAATTTAAGTCGAGTATAAGAAATAGTTTGACGGATATCTTAAATATGAAAAGTGTCATTTGACGAAAATCTTTTAGCGAGCAGACGGAAAGTTAAGGAAAAGATTATTTGTTAAGCCTAAAAGATTACCTTAAAGAATTTAAAGAATGTAAAAGCAAAATAAATTATTACTGAGACAGAACAGAATCGAATATATGGGTATTAAAAAAAAAAAAATAAATAAATAATAATAAATTCAATAAACGATGAAGTATAAATATTAAGATCTAAACTATTTTGTTAAAACATGATTTATTATACCAGCTACACGAACTTCTTTAAGCTTTCAAAATAGTGACATACATAAAAGCATTCTTAGATATGTATATAGTGAGTACTAGAACTTAGGCTTATAATATAGACTTAAAAAAGCTTTTATCAAGCCGAAACAAAATCATGGAGTATGACTTGTGTGTTCTACCGGCTATAACTATACGTCATTAATATAAATGTTCGGTGTTTGTGTTTGCTTAATCCCTCAACGGAACAAGCTTAATATAATTCTCAAATTTAACATTCTGTAAAAATCTATGAAAAAAACTAAATAAATTAAATTAAAACATACCTTTAAGAAAAACATAATTTGATAGTTTACTAACAAAGTAAAAAAAAATAAAAAGTTATACTAATTAGCTCTATACAAGTAACAGAAGTCAGTGAAATAATCAAAACAGATTTATGCAAATAAAGATTAAAAACGTAAATAGCGAACAAGTTGGGTGTGCGTTAGAAAGAGGGACATTCATACACATACCACCGCATAAAGAAGCGTGTTTTAATATAATAATATAAGCAGGATCGCTTTTCCCCTATAGCACTTTCACCCTCTAACACTTACTACCTCTAACACTAACTCTCTCTTTCTCCCACTTTCCCGCTCTTACACCTTCCCCCTATAACATACCAATCTAAATCTGCAAGTCTCAATAATCTTGTTTAAAAACAATGTTTTGATCTTGCTGCTGCTGCGTAGGAAAATTCCCATCCCTTGCTTACATAACCCTCACGAATGTTGTTGTTGCTTTTGATCATAAGAATTCGGCCTACGAATGTACTGCCCTTTGACAACCGTACTTCAAACAAGCACAATCTTGTCTCAACCCTTTTATCCTTTGGATCGTTGGTTTTCACAACCATAAACATTCATTGTTTATGTTTTGCCTGCAGGTGTGCAGGCAACGCACCTCAAACAGGCGCCCTCTCGACTCTCTCATATCTACTTATTCGTAGCTAAGAAACCTGCGCACAGTTGACTCTCTCTCTCACTTATCTACTAACTTGTAGCTAAGAAACCTTAATAGTTTCAAAGGCAATGTTCTTGGCTCACTGATCCTCACGGACGGTGATATCTATAACATATTAGCCAACTAATGTACTTGACCTTTGACTAGCGCACTTCAAGCATGCACAAGCTTGTTTCTAAGTCTTCCTCCCTCTAACACTTTCCCCCTCTAACTCTTCCCCCCTCTTACACACATACTCCTTCTAACACTTTCCCCCTCTAACTCTTTCCCCCTCTTACTCTTTCCTCCTCTAACATATTTTAATCTTAATCTACAAGTATCAATACTCTTGTTTAAAAACAATGTGTTGATCTTGCTGCTGCTGCTTTTGCTGCGTAGGAAAATTTCCATCCCTTGCTTACATAACCCTCCACGAATTTTGTTGTTGTTGCTGTTGACCATAACAATGCAACGTACATCCAACAAGCGCTCGCTTTTCTTTATTCTCTATCCTTTCTTCCTTTGCACACTGCTCCTCATAACCATAAGCATTAATTATTTATGTTGTTCCTGCAGGTGTGCAAGGCAACGCACGTTAAACAGGCGCCCTCTCGAAACCTGCGCACAGTTGACTCTCTCTCTCTCTCTTATCTACTAACTTGTAGCTAAGAAACCTTAATAGTTTCAAAGGCAATGTTCTTGGCTCACTGATCCTTTCGGACGGTGATATCTATAACACATTAGTCAACTAATGTACTTGGCCTTTGACTAGCGCACTTCAAGCATGCACAAACTTGTCTCTAAGTCTTCTAACACTTTCCCCCTCTAACACTTTCCGCCTCTAACACTTTCCGCCTCTAACACCTTCTCTCCCTCTAACACCTTCTCCCTCTATCCTTTCCTCCTCTAACATATTTGAATCTTAATCTACAAGTATCAATACTCTTGTTTAAAAACAATGTGTTGATCTTGCTGCTGCTGCTGTTGCTGCGTAGGAAAATGTCCATCCCTTGCTTACATAACCCCCCACGAAGGTTGTAGTTGTTGACAATAACAATGCACGTGTGCAGAGCAACGTATTTAAAAACAGGAGCACACTTGACTCTAACAATAATTGGTTTGACAAAAAACAATGCATGCTGTGGCTTATATTTGACTCTAATAATAAATGGTTAAATAGCCAAAACTGATTTTCCCAATATTTATTATCCATGTTTATGGCTTGCTCGTTTAACAGTAGCATCCTTGACACCAGATCCTATGATCATATAACCCACTTGAATGTTTTTATGTTGCTGCTTTTGGCAAAAAACAATGCATACTGTTGCCTGCTTGTATGTGTGCAAGGCAATGCACTTAAAACAGGAACACACTTGAAACCAGATCCTATGATCACTGATTCTCAAGTGGGTAATAAAAGTGTAAAAAAGGGATCGTTGATTCTCAAGTGGGGTAATAAATTATGATTGGGGGTAATAAAAGTGACAGCTACATCCTGTTCCAGAACCGGCAGTTCCCTACTACTAGTAGCTGTATTGTATTGGACAGGGGAAGTTGTTTTACGTCCGCAGAATTTGAAGACTTTTTAAGGGAAGCTTAAGTTAATCATGTAAAGATTGCAACAGGCTCTCCACAAGCTAATGGACAGGTTGAAAGGATAAATAGAAATTAGGGCCAATGTTGTCAAAACTTACTGATTCTGAAAATGGTCAATATTGGGATATAGTAGTTGAAAAAGTAGTATTCGCTCTGAACAACCTAGCAAAATCTTGTTTGGTTTAATTCAGAAAGGAGAAACCAGTGATACATAAAAAGAAAAATTGGAGGAATCAACACATTTAATTACAGTTAGTAGTCAGTTCTCAACTAGCAGCCGAACCGATCGGTCGTGTCAAGCAAGCGAGGAACACCAACCCAACTCAACGTACAGAACCGTTACTGTGTTTACCATCAGCTACTCTTTACCCTGCCTTCGTTTTTGCATCGCGTAAAGCAAAACAAATTGCACAAAACTTACCAGCATAAACAATTTAGACAACGCTCTTAGCGCAAAGAATGTACCCTACAATGGGTCAACCACCAGATCCACCCGACCGCCCAAAGCCAAACGCACAAACTAATTCGACGATGGAACTCACCATCGGACCTAAATACCTAATAATGGAAAGAACAAACACCAATGAAAATAAAACTGAATCGCTGGAAAATGTCTCACCGTTCTTAATAAAAAAAATGATCGACTATACCTGCAACGGCGAAGTGGAACTTTGCAAAAAAACAAGAAACGGTGCCATACTAATCAAAACAAAAGACCACAAGCAAGCCACAAAACTACTCAAACTCACAACATTATCTCCGCAAATAACAGTAAAAGTAACGGAACACAAAACACTCAACTCTTGCAAAGGCGTTATTTACTGCAATGATCTACGAATGATCTCAGAAGAGGAAATACAACAAGTGGAAACGTTGCAGTCGGACGCAACCGACTGCGGCATACTCGATACCAGTATTAAAACCGGTAAAAAAAAGGCCTGATTGCGGAGGGGTACGGATGCGGCAATTTTGTATAAGGTGGGGAAAGGAGGGCGAAATGGGTGGGCGTGGCTCCAAAACTTTGATGCAGATTTTTGGGGGTCGTTGCCAGCTATCTTCTTACCAAATTTGGTGGCTTTAGCTCCACAACTCTGGAAGATACACTCATTCCCGTTTTTGACGAAGCGTTGGGGTGGATGGGGGTGGCTAGGGCAGTATCGGTGGGCGTGGTATCCAAACTTTTGGTGCGGTTTTTAGAAGGTCATCATCACCTATCTTGGCACTAAATTTGGTGGCTATAGCTCAAAAACTGTTGGAGATATGGGCTATTTTGACTTTAAAATGTGGGGGCGGCATGGGGGGCGTGGCTTCAAAATTTTTGATGCAGTTTTTGGGGTTGCTAATAGCTATCTTCTTACCAAATTTGGTACTTATAGCTGTAAGGATGTGCGAAATATGTGGATTTATCGGTTTTGAGTTATCGAATTTATCGATTTGCCAGCCCCCCAGTTATCGTAGAACCCCAATCTTGACACTTTAATTTACTATCCCATAGATAAAAATAATTGGAAAGTTTCAAGTCTCTAGCTTGAAGGGTGTGGAAAAAACTTGCACACATACGGACGGACAGACGGACAGACACCATGACGGACATTGCACAAAACCAATATACTCTTTACCTTCGGTATCGAGTATAAAAAGAACTACACTCTCAACATGTTTTGGCAGTCAAAAAAATAACGAAAATAAAGGGAAATGAACGCGCCGAGACCGGGCTGATTATTCGCACATTTGCCTTACACGATCTTCCTGAGTGTATCTATATCGGATATCAGAAAACCAACGTACGTACATACATTCCGCTTCCCATGCGCTGCAATAAATGCTTGCGTTTTGGGCACACAGCTTATGTCTGCCGATCAACAAAAACCATTTGTTCTAAATGTGGTAAAAATCAACACTGCTACATCGAGACAATGGAGAAGTGCACTGATGAAACCTGCTGCGTAAACTGTAGAATAAACCATTTGGACAACAACCACTCCACCTTTGACAGAAAATGCACAATCTTCTTAAAAGAACAAGAAATAATTGCCATTAAAACATCATTAAAAATAGACAACAAAGCTGCCCATGCAGTCTACAAATCCAAACATCAAGGTCAGCAGACATTCGCAGCAACAGTCAGCCAAAATCTACCAACAGTCACACCACCACAGAAATCCACAACAAGATACAACACAACAACACCTACAACACAACCCACCCAACGTTCTTTAATCAATTATGATGACATCAACGATTTAATAGAAGAGGACAACAAAAAAAAAAAGACCACGGCCAACAAAATCAAAATCGTCCCAAGGAATACCTCAAAGCGTACCCTTCGAGAACTCAAAACGTCAACAAAAAAAACAAGAATAAATACAACAAGCAAAGCCAACCACAAATCTGATACAGAAGACTCAACGATTGATGAAACCATAGATGACATCACGTAACTCAACATAAGTAAACTTTAACTCTAAACGATCTCGTTTGGACTGGTGGGAGCTTGGGCCTGACCTGCTCATCCGTACACCTGCGCAATGTGCTGTTGTGCGGGGGGGTTGGATGGGCCCCGCTTCCGTCAGTCCAACCGAGATCTTTTCAATACACATTTAAACTAGCTCACCAAAAATCAGCACGCAAAAATGTATAATTCCTACACTATACCTTTAAATCTATATGCCAATATGTCTTTAAAAGTCCTGCAATGGAATATTAAAGGATATGTCAACAACTATAGTGAGCTACTAATTTTAATCAAAAAACACAAACCTCAAATAATTTCGTTACAAGAAACTCACATATTCGATAAAAACAACTTCCCCATCCCTGTTAATTACAATATAGTAACATTCCCTGCCTCCAACCGATTTGGTGGAGCCGGAATCCTAGTGCACAATTCTATTCAATATTCTAAATTAGGTTCGACCAATGACTTTGAAAACGTCGCTATAGAAATAAACTCAAAACAAAAACTCTCAATATTTTCGGTTTACATTCCTCCAAACAAACCATTCTCCCATCAAAATCTAGAAAATGCCTTTAGCAACCAAACTAACGCCCTAATAACGGGAGACTTTAACAGTTGGCACACCAATTGGAGATCCCTCCGCAATAACAGAAGAGGAAATATTTTGGCTAAATTTATCGACCAATCTCAGTACCTAATTCTAAACGACAAATCACCCACGCACTACACAACTCACAATCCATTTACTCACATAGACTTGTCATTATGCTCCCCACAAATTGCAACCTACACAAATTGGAAAATTTTCAATGAACTTTGAGGCAGCGACCACTTTCCAATCCTTATATCCCTGTTCCCAACCCCCACTACAGTAAACATACATAGGCCAATCTTTAAAACCAAAGAAGCAAACTGGGAATCCTTTTGCTTCATGACCAACAAAATAAATGAAAAATTTCCAGTTAGTAATAACATCAACAAAGAAGCCGCTTCTATAAACAAAATCATTTTAGCAAGTGCTCACAACACTATCCCACAATCTTCTCCAAAATAATCAATTCGTAACGTTCCCTGGTGGAATAAAACCTTAAGCGAGCTACGAACAACAAAAAATAATGCATGGAGAATTTTAAAATGCCAAATAAATAACGAAAATATAATAAAATACAAGCGTGCCAATGCAGCCTTCAGAAGAGAATTGAAGTTAAGCAAAAGGGAATCTACCCTTAAATTTACTTCGACAATTGACCCTTCTACACCAACTGACAAAATATGGTCAAACATAAGACTATTCTGCGGATTAAATCCTAGCAAAAATATCCACTGCCTACTCAACTCATTTAATAACCAAATTGAAACATCCAGAAGAACAATAGCCGATGTTTTCGCTAAACACTGGTCAGATCTCTCAGACGACAACAAATTTAGCAACAATTTTTTAGTTCACAAATATAATACTTTCAACACTAACTATCCGCTCCAACGTCCAGCTCAACTCCTAGAAAAAACAATCACACTCATTGAACTCCAAGCTAGCTTACAGTCGCTAAAAGGGTCAACGCCAGGGCTTAATAGAATATCATACGATATGATTAAAAATGTTTCGAGCTCACTTAAAGAAAGAATAGTTAACCACTTTAACAATATATTCAACAACTTTATTCCCCAGAACTTTAAATCCAGCTGTGTCATACCCATACTAAAGCCCAGCCTCAATAAAACAGAAATATCTTCATATAGACCAATCTCACTTAACTGCTGCTTAGCCAAGACACTAGACAAAATAATAGCCAAAAGAATTTGGTGGTTCACAACCCAAAAGAATTTACTTCAGCCAAACCAATTTGGGTTTAAAAAGGAAAATCAGTCACTGAGAGCCTTCTCTTTGCTGATTTTCTTATTACTAAATCTTTAGGCGCCAAACGGCACTCCTCAATCATCACTCTTGATTTTTCAAAGGCTTTCGATCGCATTGGAGTCCATACAATAATCGACCAATTAATAAAATGGAAAATAGGACCTAAAATAATACAGTATGTTAGAAATTTTATGTCAAATAGAAAACTTGTCGTAAGAATAGCTTCTAAAATCTCAAACAGTTTTCCATTAAAGAACGGTATACCACAAGGCTCACCCCTTTCAGAGATACTTTTTCTCATAGCATACAACAAACTCGCTGCCCTAATATCAATTCAAAAGATATCAAATTCAGTGCATATGCAGATGATTTCTTCCTTTTAATTAATTTTAACAAAAACAAAAATCTAAGCTACAGCTTAGACGATTTGTTTCAAAACATAGAAAATTGGTGCACATACTCTGGAGCCATACTATCTCCAAACAAGGGTCAACACCTGCACATATGCAGGAAAAAGAATTGTTTATGCAAAATTTCCTTTAACAACACGCAAGTCGCTTCAGTTGAATCAGTGAAAATCCTGGGACTAACAATAAATAGAAGATATACATGGCATACCCAAGTGAATAGGCTTAGAACACATTTGTCTAGAAGTTTGAATATTGTTAAATGTCTTTCTAGCGCCAGATTTAACTGCAATACTCATATCCTCATCTCAGTTACAAAAGCAACAATAGTATCCAAAATAGATTATGCACTGTTCATTTATGGCTTCTCACCCAAATCGATTCTAAGCAAAATAAAAACACCGTTAAACTCTGCCATTCGAATGTCACTTGGTGCATTCCGCTCAACACCCATAAACAACATGCTCTTTGAAGCAAACATTGCTCCAATAGAACTCAAACGAGACCTTCTATCAGCAAAGCTATCTAAGAACTTATTAACCTCCGCAGACACCACCATCGCGAGAATTATTAGACAACGCAAAATACATTCCAACAAAAAACTTATTTCATCAATAGAACGAACAATTCTTATATCACAATCCAACGGTCTTCCTCACCTACCACACAAAATTCCATTCCTTCAACCACCCTGGCTACTTCCTAAAGACATAATAGACACCTCTCTCCGCATACATTGCAAAAAAAGTACCCCTACCCACATATACAGACAACATTTCTCTAGAATCAAAAACGAATATAAAAAACACACATTTATCTACACTGACGGATCACAACAAAACAATACTACCGGCTATGCCATAACTACTGAAACACACACACTCAAATACGGCAATCTTCCACATTACTCTTCTGTTTTTTCATCAGAATTAATTGCAATCCTAGAAGCCATAAAATTAATTAAAACAATGAAGGGAGCATTTGTCATATGCTCTGATTCCATGTCAGCTTTAGACGCCATATCCAACCTAAACAATACAGAATATTATTCTTCTTTAGTCAGATCCTTATTAACCACTCTCTCCCAAAGAGTCAAATTAATATGGATCCCTGGACACGCTGATATTAATGGTAACGAGCTTGCTGACCACATGGCTAAAGCCTCCACGCGTACGCCCTTGATTCTTACACCTAACTTTAACCATAATGACATAAACAAATATCTTAAAAACCAACTCTCTTCTCAATTAAAAGAGCAAATCTCAAAGTGTAGCAAATGGTATCGTGACGTTAACAAAAACTTAAAACACGTACAAGACTACCTAAACAAAACCTTACAAAACGACATTTCAAGATCGGACCAAATCAAATTAATCCGCCTCAGATTAGGTCACACTAGACTAACACCAACATAAGTTTAGCCCCAATATACAACCTACTTGTCCTTTTTGCCAGTCAAATACTACACTCAACATAAGACATATATTTAACTTTTGCCCCACCTTACTTAATACTAAACAAGTAGAAACGTTGCAGTCGGACGCAACCGACTGCGGCATACTCGATACCAGTATTAAAACCGGTAAAAAGAGGCCTGATTGCAAAGGGGTACGGATGTGGCAGGGGTGTACGCTACCTTAAAGATTCTCCGATGCAGATAGGGATGCCACCAGCTGTCTTCGTTGCAAATTTGGTGACTCAAGCTCGAAATTTGTAATAAGTGGGGAAAGGGGGGCTTGGGGCGGTGTGGGTGGACGTGGCATCCAAATTTTTGCTGCAGATAAAATAGTAGTAGTAAAAAGCCTAGGCTGAGCACAAAAATGTCTAATAACATCACCGACCGATGGGGGTGTTTTATTTGCCAGTCCGGCCAGCTATGCCCCTTTCAACAGCCAAAAATGTCAGTGATATTATAGACTCTATACTTAAAACAGAGATATAAGTAGAAAATATAAAAGAAAAACTTAAATGTTAAAACTAAAAATAAATATTAAACAAGGCGAAACGTTGCAGTCGGACGCAACCGACTGCGGCATACTCGATACCAGTATTAAAACCGGTAAAAAAAAGGCCTGATTGCGGAGGGGTACGGATGCGGCAGGGGTGTACGCTCCCTTAAGGATTTTCCGATGCAGATGGGGATGCCACAAGCTATCTTCCTTACAAATTCGGTGACCCTAGCTCAAAGTTTGTTAAAAGTGGGGAAAGGGGAGCTGCGGCGGTATGGTGGGCGTGGCATCCAAATTTAGGATGCAGATCTTTGTGGAATGTCAATTGCTATATTCATACCAAATTTGGTGACCCTAGCTCAAAGTTTGTAAAAGTGGGGAAAGGGGGGCTGGGGCGGTATGGGTGGGCGTGGCATCCAAATTTTTTATGCAGATCTTTGTGGAATGTCAATTGCTATATTCATACCAAATTTGGTGACCCTAGCTCAAAGTTTGTAAAAAGTGTGGAAAGGGGGGCTGGGGGTGGTATGGGTGGGCGTGGCATCCCAATTTGTGATGCAGATCTTTGTGGAATGTCAGTTGCTATCTTCATACCAAATTTGGTGACCCTAGCTCAAAGTTTGTAAAAGGTGGGGAAAGGGGGGCTGGGGGCGGTATGGGATGGCGTGGCATCCAAATTTGTGATGCAGATCTTTGTGGAATGTCAGTTGATATCTTCATACCAAATTTGGTGACCCTAGCTCAAAGTTTGTAAAAGATGGGGAAAGGGGGGCTGGGGGCGGTATGGGTGGGCGTGGCATCCAAATTTTTGCTGCAGATCTTTGTGGCATGTCAATTTCTATCTTCATACCAAATTTGGTGACTCTAGCTAAAATTTTGTAAAAGGTGGGGAAAGGGGGGCGAAATGGGTGGGCGTGGCTCCAAAACTTTGATGCAGATTTTTGGGGGTTGCTTATAGCTATCTTCTTACCAAATTTGGTACTTATAGCTGTAAGGATGTGCGAAATATGTGGATTTATCGGTTTTGAGTTATCGAATTTATCGATTTGCCAGCCCCCCAGTTATCGTAGAACCCCCATCTTGACACTTTAATTTACTATCCCATAGATAAAGAGAATCGGAAAGTTTCAAGTCTCTAGCTTGAAGGGTGTGGAAAAAACTTGCACACATCCGGACGGACAGACGGACAGACACCATGACCGACATTGCACAAAACCAATATACTCTTTACCTTCGGTATCGAGTATAAAAAGGAAAAAAAAGTAATAATTATAATAAAAATAAATAATAAAAATAAATAAAATAGAATAGAAAATATTTATATATATATATATGACCCGATGAAAGAAAAGAATTTAGCCAGTCCAGCAGGCTCAGCCCCGTTTCATAGCTGAGAGCGGTCATTAACTTCCCGAAGATAAACTGAAAGCAATGATTTGATTAAGGAGAGAGAGGTCTCATTAGAGAACACGTGGTATAGATTATTAAATTGGACGCATAAAACACGAAATGGACTGTGCATAGCGTAATCTGTTGTGCACGTTTTCAAAAATAACGGGCGAAAGTTTCTAGTAGGTCTGGAGGGAATAGAGAAATAGAGATGACCTAACAGAAAAGAAGAATCTATATCACCATTAATCAACTTGTGCAGGAAGGCAACACCAAGGACTATCCTACGATTGTTCAACGACGGGAGGTTAAGGAGAAGAAGCCTACTGGAATATGAAGGCAAGCGAAGGTTATTATCCCAATTTAAGCCTCGTAAGGCAAAAAGCAAAAACTGCTTCTGAACAGATTTGATACGATCCTGGTTATTTCTATACTGGGGGCTCCATATACAAGAGCAGTACTCTAGGATAGGGCGAACAAGGGAAGTGTACAGAGTTTTCGTAACGTAAGGATCATTAAACTAACGTTTAATGAAACCAAGAACACCTTTGGCCTCATTAACAATAGTAGAAATATGAAGGCCGAATGAGAATTTGGAGTCAAAAAGAACACCAAGGTCCTTGACTGTAAAAATACGTTGCAACGGGGTACTGTCAATTAAGTAGTTGGTAATGAAGGGGTTATTTCGGCTGAAAGTCATAAACGTACATTTAGAACAATTGAGAAGCAACTGATTAGTCTTACACCAAAGATGCATTGAATTTAAATCATCTTGTAAGCAAGTATGATTTAGAGAACTACAGTAGGAGAAAATAAGCTTCACATCGTCTGCGTACATGAGAATGCGAGAATGAGATAAAACAGAGGGAAGATCATTTATAAAAAGAGTGAAGAGTAAAGGACCAAGATGACTACCCTGAGGTACTCCAGAAGTAACATGAACTTGTTTCGAGGTAGCCAATCTTAGGAGTACTCTTTGTGTCCGACCCTTTAAATAAGAAGAAATCCAAGATATAAGTGAGGGAGGGAAACCAATACGGACAAGCTTGAGAAGTAATAGGTCATGGTGTACAGTGTCGAAAGCTTTACTGAAGTCTATATAAATGACGTCAGTTTGCATTTTCGAGAGGAAAGCATCATTTACTAAAGTTGTGAATTCTAATAGATTGGTCATGGTTGACCGATTTTTTACGAAGCCATGTTGAGAAGGGTGTAACGAACCTAAAGTTACGCGGTTTTTTAGCTGGGCTAACTCTCGCGGTGCTGAGGGTACGTGCCAACAAATTTGTATTTGTGGCGGCTGCGGCAATAAGAACACAATTTGGTTTGGTTTTAATACATATATTTTAAACTGCACTCTCTGCTAGTTTTCACGTTGTGTTTTACAATTGCTTTGCACTTAATGATATTTCTTATTAGAGTTTAGTAAATCGTACGGCTCTTGTGTCGTGGTTTTATTTGCAATGCTGGCGCTCTCGTTGCATCAAATATTCAGAGTCAATGTTTCGCCTACTAAACGAGGTTTAAGCTAGCAACGCCCGAATTCGCCAGGCTCTACTATGGCCTCCTTGTTACCACAAGGATTTCGCCAGTAGTGTCGCCTACTCTCCGGCTCTGACTTTAGCTTCACCTGTCCTTCGCCAGGCTCACTTATCTGATGCTTGGTTTTAATTCGAGGTTGCTTTGCAAATTTAACGCGGCACAAGACTTGACAACTTTCGCTTATCGATTTCTCACACAATGTTTGTTAATTTTAAAACGCCAAATAAATAACGAAAATATAATAAAATACAAGCGTGCCAATGCAGCCTTCAGAAGAGAATTGAAGTTAAGCAAAAGGGAATCTACCCTTAAATTTACTTCGACAATTGACCCTTCTACAACAACTGACAAAATATGGTCAAACATAAGACTATTCTGCGGATTAAATCCTAGCAAAAATATCCACTGCCTACTCAACCCATTTAATAACCAAATTGAAACATCCAGAAGAACAATAGCCGATGTTTTCGCTAAACACTGGTCAGATCTCTCAGACGACAACAAATTTAGCAACAATTTTTTAGTTCACAAATATAATACTTTCAACACTAACTATCCGCGGGGACAAGCCAATCCCTCTGTCGGTGGAAACACCCCCACGTCTGGTAAGCCAGCAGACGTCCGCAAGCCCACCAGCGGCATAAGTGGAAAACGGGCAAGCCAGCCGTCATCCCACTTCGGTGCTCTGCCCAGCACCGCTCCTGGTGCAAGTGGTGTGCAACCAAAGGTTGCCAACTCGGCACCCGGGACGGTAGCGCTAACGGGCAACACCACAAAATCCGTTGCTCCTGAGGGAGTCAAAGCGTCCTTCCAGGACCGTAGGCGCGCAGCCGACATTCTCGGAAAAGTCTGTCCGCTCAGCCCGCATCACCGGATGAGGTCCGACTAGTGGAGTGGGCCAGAAAAATCATCCCGAATTTCAAGCCAGCCCCCTCTGCGTCCTCTGCCAAGTCCAAGCAGAAACGCCAGCGGTCCGTTGAGGATTCGGCCCCGGAAGCAAAGCGGATCAGACCTCCTCCACCTCGTCCGCAGCCGTTGACGAAATCTTTCGCCGAAGCCACCAGGGAGAAGATTGTCATTGGGGTCCTGGATAGGGGCCACAATGAGGGTCATATCCCCAGGAATCGGTTGGGGATTATCGAAAATGAGCTGCAGGACAGGTTCATCGACCTCATGACAGAATTCATGGGTCCCCCCCCCCGTTGCTCTGATGCAGGCTGGCATCAGGGCAACATTAAAGCAATAGCTTGTGAGGACGAGCGATCTGCCGGGCTGTATAAGAAGGCGGTTGCAATGCTGGGAGAGATCTACCCTGGCGCGAAACTGGAGGCGGTGGACTGGAAGGATGTGCCCAGTAGACCTCGCGCCAGGGTATGGGTTTCTGCCAAGCCCGAGGACCCCGAAAAGGTCCTGAAAATCTTCCAGCTGAGCAACCCCACGCTTGACACAGCTGATTGGAGGGTCGCCAAAGTCGACGAGCCAGAAGGCAACTCGAGGCAGGTGATCCTCATAATCAACGAGAGATCGGCGGAGGCACTAGCGGGTTCGGATGGCGCGGCTTACTACGGCTTCAAAACCGTAGCTATCCGCGTCTATAAAACCGACACCAACAAGCTCTCGGCAGCAGACGAGGAGCTCCCTGATAAACCGGTTGACACTACAGACAATTGTGTCAACCGGCCTGTAGCAGTAGGTACCACAGACAATGGTGTCACCCGTCAAGACCTTGGTATGGAGTCGGCAGAAGGGAAGGAGGCCGGCTACCACTCAGAGGGCTCTGAATTGGCCCATGACATGGCCAAGCTAGCGAGCTTCAGTGAAGAGTCCCTTGACTTGGATGACACGGACGAGGAAGCGAACAGGACAGTGGTGGAGCGTCGGCCTGAAGATGTCACTAAAACTTCTTCAGATTAACCTCCACCACTGCAAAGCGGCGGCGGCCGCTCTGCTGCTCCGCATAAGCCAATGTGGAGCAGACGTTGTCCTCATCCAGGAACCTTGGGTCTGTGGTGGCAAGGTGACTGGACTGGGGACCAAAGACTATAAGCTAATAGTAGCCCAAAATAAAGGTAAAATTCGCACCTGCATTCTAGCAAAAAAACACCTAAATATATTTTTGCTCCCTAACTACAGCGATGGAGACAACACAGCTGTCTGCCTGGAGTTGAAGGCTGGGAATGTGAGAGTTTGCTCAACATACTTGGCCCATGACCACCAAGGGCCATTCCCACATCCACTCCTGCAAGGGTTGGTGACTGACAGCGAAACCACGCACACCGACCTCATAATTGGGTGTGATGCCAACGCCCATCATCATCAGTGGGGAAGCACTGACACTAATGAACGGGGTGAGCTGCTTTTTAACTACATTCTGTCCACTAACCTCATGGTTTGTAATACGGGCAACGACCCAACCTTCATTACAAAGAACAAGGAAGAAGTACTAGATATTACGCTAGTCTCAACCTCCCTCTGTAGCAAACTAACAAGATGGAGAGTGCTAGACGAGCACTCCTTCTCAGACCATAGATACATCGAAATAGTCTTTTCGTTCGACGTACCCAAGCCCAAATGGCACCAGAATGTTAGACGTACAAACTGGTCCACTTTCAAAAATCACTTAAACACTCTCGTCCCTGAGTCCCCCCCACTGGGAAACCCCACTACTGAAACCACAGACCTACTTATAAAAAAGCTAACGGAGGCATGCGAGTCCGCCCTAAACGAGTCGTGCCCCCGTAGCAAACCCAGAGGTAAGACTAAGCCACCATGGTGGTCTCCCCAACTGGGTGAGCTGCGTAAGACATCACGCAAGCTTTTTAATAAAGCTAGGTCTCTCGGAGATGACCAGTCATGGAGTCTCTACCAAACCAGCCTCGCCTCCTATAAGAAGGCACTCAGACAAGCTAAACGCTCCTCATGGCAGACATTCTGCTCTAGTATCGAAAGTACCACTGAGGCCGCAAGGCTCAGAAAAGTTCTTTCTCAAACCACCCCATCGGTAGGCTTTCTTAAAAAACCAGATGGCTCATGGACTTCGTCCAGCTCTGAGTCCTTGGAACTCTTGATGGAAACTCATTTTCCGGGCTGCTCAGCAGTAGCAATCCCACAGACAATCACAGGGGTTCATATGGATAGACCTTCCACAAAATTCCTGACTAAAGAATTAATCTCATGGGCTATCAACAGCTTCATGCCCATCAAATCCCCAGGGCCAGACGGCATCTTTCCAGCCCAACTGCAGCATGCAGGTGAGACTGCCTTAAACTGGCTCCTACAAATTTTCACTGGAGTCTGGACGACGGGATTCATCCCAACGCCCTGGCTTGAATCCAAAGTCGTCTTCATTCCAAAGGCGGGCAAAGCCTCCCACACAACTCCCAAGGACTTTCGTCCAATAAGCCTAACATCCTTCCTACTCAAGACCTTTGAAAGGGTGCTGGGCCTTCACTTAAGGAATTCGATACCGACACATCAATTCTCCCGTGCGCAACATGCGTATCAAAAAGGCAAATCCACGGAAACAGCACTTCATGCTGTAATCTCCACAGTGGAAAAATCGCTTCACCGGAAGGAGTATTCTCTAGTCGCCTTCCTTGACATAGAGGGTGCTTTCAACAACGTCAACCCAGAGGCAATCACAGAGGCGCTAACGGGTTTGGGTGTCGGGCACCGTGCTGTGCATCTGATCGATCAACTGCTAAGACGCAGGATCGTCAGGTCAACTCTCGGTTCCACGACAATCTCCAGGTCCGTCTGCAGAGGCACCCCTCAAGGTGGAGTTCTCTCTCCTCTCCTTTGGAACGTGGCAGTAAATTCTCTGCTGCGCTCCATTGTGGGAGGTGGCTGCAGGGTGATTGCCTATGCGGATGACGTTGCGATTGTCTTCTCGGGAAAATTCCCCCAAACCCTGTGCGAACGCATGACCGAAGTGCTTCGCACTCTGTCCACTTGGGCAAAGAAAAACGGACTCGGACTGAACCCAGCGAAGACTGATCTTGTCCTCTTTACTAGGAAATACAAAATCCCGAATCTTAGGCCGCCCACCCTTGATGGGGTGGAACTAACCTTCAGCAAATCAGCCAAATACTTAGGGCTCACTTTAGACAGCAAAATGGACTGGAATCTTAACACCGAAGAGCGTGTTAGGAAAGCCCTAGTTGCTCTTTACACGTGCAGAAAGTCGATCGGACTGAAATGGGGAATGGCCCCCCACATAACTCTGTGGCTGTACACGGCCATCATTCGCCCAATCCTACTGTACGGAGTATCAGTATGGTGGCCAACACTCTCAAAGAAAAAGTCAGTTCGCTTGCTAGGCAAGGTGCAGCGCGCTGCAGGACTGACCGCCACTGGAGCCCTTAGAACAACCCCTAACGAGGCTCTCGATAATATACTCAATCTTTTGCCTATCGACCAGATGGGCAAACTAGTAGCAACCCTCTCAGCACTTCGCATGAGAGAAACAAACCAGTGGACCGCACAGACACACGGTCACTCAAGTATTCTCAATGGAAACTCGCTTCTTCCCCCAGCAACTGACTACTGCTGCCCTCAGGAGTTTCTTAATACTTCTTTCCACTCAATTATCCCATCGAGGGAAGAGTGGAGAGAAGGGATACCAGGGCCGACAGACTCAATTAGAATTTTTACGGACGGTTCAAAGCTAGACAACCGGGTAGGGGGAGGTGTCTTCTGCGAAGAACTGTCCATAAATAATTCCTTTAATATACCTGACCATTGCAGTGTTTTCCAGGCAGAAATCACCGCTATACAAGAAGCGCTCAAATCCTTACAAGGAATTGAACGCTCTGCAGCCAAAATCTGCATCTTTTCTGATAGCCAAGCAGCTATCAAATCGCTCAACGCGATATCGTCGAACTCGATATCCGTCACAAACTGCCGCAAATCTCTGCAAGAGATGGCTGAGCAGTTCGATATCTACCTCATATGGGTGCCCGGTCACAAAGGCATCGAGGGCAATTGTAGAGCGGATGAGCTGGCAAGACATGGTACTACCATGCCTCTCCTCTCGGATAAGGAGGGTTTGGGCATGCCCATGGCCAGCTGTAAACTTAGGATTCGCGAGCATTTCGAACGCGAAGCAAATAAAAGGTGGCAACACACCACCGGTAGATGCAATATAGCCAGACAGACATGGCCAACGCGCTGTAAAAGCGCTCTTCAAGCCTAATCCACCTAAATAGATCAGGTTGTGCCTCCGTAGTGAGGGCTGTTACGGGGCACTGGCTAGTGGGATCTCATGCAGCGAGACTACTAGCCCCTTCTAACGATTTCTGCAGAAGCTGTCGGGACGAGGAAGAGGAGGAAACTGTTTCCCATCTTTTCTGCGACTGTCCTGCACTCTGCAAAAATAGAAATCGCTTTCTCGGTTCCTATTTCCTAACAGACCTCTCAGAGATAGCGAACACCACCCCCAAGAGTATTCTCTCCTTTATTCATGCTTCGGGCTGGAACCACGCCCTCTCAAACAGTATCACACACCCTGTTCTCGGGTAGACGGAGTTGTGGACGCAGTCCATCGCGGCATCACAATGGGCCAACAATTGGCCTAAGTGAGTGGAAGGGTCTCTCACCTGCCCACTACCGCTCTAACCTAACCTAACCTAACTATCCGCTCCAACGTCCAGCTCAACTCCTAGAAAAAACAATCACACTCATTGAACTCCAAGCTAGCTTACAGTCGCTAAAAGGGTCAACGCCAGGGCTTAATAGAATATCATACGATATGATTAAAAATGTTTCGAGCTCACTTAAAGAAAGAATAGTTAACCACTTTAACAATATATTCAACAACTTTATTCCCCAGAACTTTAAATCCAGCTGTGTCATACCCATACTAAAGCCCAGCTTCAATAAAACAGAAATATCTTCATATAGACCAATCTCACTTAACTGCTGCTTAGCCAAGACACTAGACAAAATAATAGCCAAAAGAATTTGGTGGTTCACAACCCAAAAGAATTTACTTCAGCCAAACCAATTTGGGTTTAAAAAGGAAAATCAGTCACTGAGAGCCTTCTCTTTGCTGATTTTCTTATTACTAAATCTTTAGGCGCCAAACGGCACTCCTCAATCATCACTCTTGATTTTTCAAAGGCTTTCGATCGCATTGGAGTCCATACAATAATCGACCAATTAATAAAATGGAAAATAGGACCTAAAATAATACAGTATGTTAGAAATTTTATGTCAAATAGAAAACTTGTCGTAAGAATAGCTTCTAAAATCTCAAACAGTTTTCCATTAAAGAACGGTATACCACAAGGCTCACCCCTTTCAGAGATACTTTTTCTCATAGCATACAATAAACTCGCTGCCCTAATATCAATTCAAAAAGATATCAAATTCAGTGCATATGCAGATGATTTCTTCCTTTTAATTAATTTTAACAAAAACAAAAATCTAAGCTACAGCTTAGACGATTTGTTTCAAAACATAGAAAATTGGTGCACATACTCTGGAGCCATACTATCTCCAAACAAGGGTCAACACCTGCACATATGCAGGAAAAAGAATTGTTTATGCAAAATTTCCTTTAACAACACGCAAGTCGCTTCAGTTGAATCTGTGAAAATCCTGGGACTAACAATAAATAGAAGATATACATGGCATACCCAAGTGAATAGGCTTAGAACACATTTGTCTAGAAGTTTGAATATTGTTAAATGTCTTTCTAGCGCCAGATTTAACTGCAATACTCATATCCTCATCTCAGTTACAAAAGCAACAATAGTATCCAAAATAGATTATGCACTGTTCATTTATGGCTTCTCACCCAAATCGATTCTAAGCAAAATAAAAACACCGTTAAACTCTGCCATTCGAATGTCACTTGGTGCATTCCGCTCAACACCCATAAACAACATGCTCTTTGAAGCAAACATTGCTCCAATAGAACTCAAACGAGACCTTCTATCAGCAAAGCTATCTAAGAACTTATTAACCTCCGCAGACACCACCATCGCGAGAATTATTAGACAACGCAAAATACATTCCAACAAAAAACTTATTTCATCAATAGAACGAACAATTCTTGAATCACAATCCAATGGTCTTCCTCACCTACCACACAAAATTCCATTCCTTCAACCACCCTGGCTACTTCCTAAAGACATAATAGACACCTCTCTCCGCATACATTGCAAAAAAAATACCCCCTACCCACATATACAGACAACATTTCTCTAGAATCAAAAACGAATATAAAAAACACACATTTATCTACACTGACGGATCACAACAAAACAATACTACCGGCTATGCCATAACTACTGAAACACACACACTCAAATACGGCAATCTTCCACATTACTCTTCTGTTTTTTCATCAGAATTAATTGCAATCCTAGAAGCCATAAAATTAATTAAAACAATGAAGGGAGCATTTGTCATATGCTCTGATTCCATGTCAGCTTTAGACGCCATATCCAACCTAAATACAGAATATTATTCTTCTTTAGTCAGATCCTTATTAACCACTCTCTCCCAAAGAGTCAAATTAATATGGATCCCTGGACACGCTGATATTAATGGTAACGAGCTTGCTGACCACATGGCTAAAGCCTCCACGCGTACGCCCTTGATTCTTACACCTAACTTTAACCATAATGACATAAACAAATATCTTAAAAACCAACTCTCTTCTCAATTAAAAGAGCAAATCTCAAAGTGTAGCAAATGGTATCGTGACGTTAACAAAAACTTAAAACACGTACAAGACTACCTAAACAAAACCTTACAAAACGACATTTCAAGATCGGACCAAATCAAATTAATCCGCCTCAGATTAGGTCACACTAGACTAACACCAACATAAGTTTAGCCCCAATATACAACCTACTTGTCCTTTTTGCCAGTCAAATACTACACTCAACATAAGACATATATTTAACTTTTGCCCCACCTTACTTAATACTAAACAAGTAGAAACGTTGCAGTCGGACGCAACCGACTGCGGCATACTCGATACCAGTATTAAAACCGGTAAAAAAGAGGCCTGATTGCAAAGGGGTACGGATGTGGCAGGGGTGTACGCTACCTTAAAGATTCTCCGATGCAGATGGGGATGCCACCAGCTGTCTTCGTTGCAAATTTGGTGACTCTAGCTCGAAGTTTGTAAAATGTGGGGAAAGGGGGCTGGGGGTGGATTGGGTGGACGTGGCATCCAAATTTTTGATGCAGATCTTTGTAAAATGTCAATTGCTATCTTCATACCAAATTTGGTGTTTCTAGCTCGAAATTTGTAAAAGGTGTGGAATGGGGGGGCTGGGGGCGGTATTTATTTATTTATTTATTGAAAGTTGTTGACATTTCTAGAGTCAACTTTTAAAAAAATAAGTTACAATAAAATAGTAGTAGTAAAAAGCCTAGGCTGAGCACAAAAATGTCTAATAACATCACCGACCGATGGGGGTGTTTTATTTGCCAGTCCGGCCAGCTATGCCCCTTTCAACAGCCAAAAATGTCAGTGATATTATAGACTCTATACTTAAAACAGAGATATTAGTAGAAAATATAAAAGAAAAACTTAAATGTTAAAACTAAAAAAAAATATTAAACAAGGCGAAACGTTGCAGTCGGACGCAACCGACTGCGGCATACTCGATACCAGTATTATAACCGGTAAAAAAAAGGCCTGATTGCGGAGGGGTACGGATGCGGCAGGGGTGTACGCTCCCTTAAGGATTTTCCGATAAAGATGGGGATGCCACAAGCTATCTTCCTTACAAATTCGGTGACCCTAGCTCAAAGTTTGTTAAAAGTGGGGAAAGGGGAGCTGCGGCGGTATGGGTGGGCGTGGCATCCAAATTTAGGATGCAGATCTTTGTGGAATGTCAATTGCTATATTCATACCAAATTTGGTGACCCTAGCTCAAAGTTTGTAAAAAGTGGGGAAAGGGGGGCTGGGGCGGTATGGGTGGGCGTGGCATCCAAATTTTTTATGCAGATCTTTGTGGAATGTCAATTGCTATATTCATACCAAATTTGGTGACCCTAGCTCAAAGTTTGTAAAAAGTGGGGAAAGGGGGGCTGGGGGTGGTATGGGTGGGCGTGGCATCCCAATTTGTGATGCAGATCTTTGTGGAATGTCAGTTGCTATCTTCATACCAAATTTGGTGACCCTAGCTCAAAGTTTGCATCCAAATTTGTGATGCAGATCTTTGTGGAATGTCAGTTGCTATCTTCATACCAAATTTGGTGACTCTAGCTAAAATTTTGTAAAAGGTGTGGAAAGGGGGGCGAAATGGGTGAGCGTGGCTCCAAAACTTTGATGCAGATTTTTGGGGGTTGCTTATAGCTATCTTCTTACCAAATTTGGTACTTATAGCTGTAAGGATGTGCGAAATATGTGGATTTATCGGTTTTGAGTTATCGAATTTATCGATTTGCCAGCCCCCCAGTTATCGTAGAACCCCCATCTTGACACTTTAATTTACTATCCCATAGATAAAGAGAATTGGAAAGTTTCAAGTCTCTAGCTTGAAGGGTGTGGAAAAAACTTGCACACATCCGGACGGACAGACGGACAGACACCATGACCGACATTGCACAAAACCAATATACTCTTTACCTTCGGTATCGAGTATAAAAAGGAAAAAAAAGTAATAATTATAATAAAAATAAATAATAAAAATAAATAAAATAGAATATAAAATATTTATATATATATATATGACCCGATGAAAGAAAAGAATTTAGCCAGTCCAGCAGGCTCAGCCCCGTTTCATAGCTGAGAGCGGTCATTAACTTCCCGAAGATAAACTGAAAGCAATGATTTGATTAAGGAGAGAGAGGTCTCATTAGAGAACACGTGGTATAGATTATTAAATTGGACGCATAAAACACGAAATGGACTGTGCATAGCGTAATCTGTTGTGCACGTTTTCAAAAATAACGGGCGAAAGTTTCTAGTAGGTCTGGAGGGAATAGAGAAATGGAGATGACCTAACAGAAAAGAAGAATCTATATCACCATTAATCAACTTGTGCAGGAAGGCAACACCAAGGACTATCCTACGATTGTTCAACGACGGGAGGTTAAGGAGAAGAAGCCTACTGGAATATGAAGGCAAGCGAAGGTTATTATCCCAATTTAAGCCTCGTAAGGCAAAAAGCAAAAACTGCTTCTGAACAGATTTGATACGATCCTGGTTATTTCTATACTGGGGGCTCCATATACAAGAGCAGTACTCTAGGATAGGGCGAACAAGGGAAGTGTACAGAGTTTTCGTAACGTAAGGATCATTAAACTAACGTTTAATGAAACCAAGAACACCTTTGGCCTCATTAACAATAGTAGAAATATGAAGGCCGAATAAGAGTTTGCAGTCAAAAAGAACACCAAGGTCCTTGACTGTAAAAATACGTTGCAACGGGGTACTGTCAATTAAGTAGTTGGTAATGAAGGGGTTATTTCGGCTGAAAGTCATAAACGTACATTTAGAACAATTGAGAAGCAACTGATTAGTCTTACACCAAAGATGCATTGAATTTAAATCATCTTGTAAGCAAGTATGATTTAGAGAACTGCAGTAGGGAGAAAATAAGCTTCACATCGTCTGCGTACATGAGAATGCGAGAATGAGATAAAACAGAGGGAAGATCATTTATAAAAAGAGTGAAGAGTAAAGGACCAAGATGACTACCCTGAGGTACTCCAGAAGTAACATGAACTTGTTTCGAGGTAGCCAATCTTAGGAGTACTCTTTGTGTCCGACCCTTTAAATAAGAAGAAATCCAAGATATAAGTGAGGGAGGGAAACCAATACGGACAAGCTTGAGAAGTAATAGGTCATGGTGTACAGTGTCGAAAGCTTTACTGAAGTCTATATAAATGACGTCAGTTTGCATTTTCGAGAGGAAAGCATCATTTACTAAAGTTGTGAATTCTAATAGATTGGTCATGGTTGACCGATTTTTTACGAAGCCATGTTGAGAAGGGTGTAACGAACCTAAAGTTACGCGGTTTTTTAGCTGGGCTAACTCTCGCGGTGCTGAGGGTACGTGCCAACAAATTTGTATTTGTGGCGGCTGCGGCAATAAGAACACAATTTGGTTTGGTTTTAATACATATATTTTAAACTGCACTCTCTGCTAGTTTTCACGTTGGGTTTTACAATTGCTTTGCACTTAATGATATTTCTTATTAGAGTTTAGTAAATCGTACGGCTCTTGTGTCGTGGTTTTATTTGCAATGCTGGCGCTCTCGTTGCATCAAATATTCAGAGTCAATGTTTCGCCTACTAAACGAGGTTTTAGCTAGCAACGCCCGAATTCGCCAGGCTCTACTATGGCCTCCTTGTTACCACAAGGATTTCGCCAGTAGTGTCACCTACTCTCCGGCTCTGACTTTAGCTTCACCTGTCCTTCGCCAGGCTCACTTATCTGATACTTGGTTTTAATTCGAGGTTGCTTTGCAAATGTAACGCGGCACAAGACTTGACAACTTTCGCGTATCGATTTCTCACACAATGTTTGTTAATTCGCTAAGGACACGATCTGCTTGTCCTTATTGCGATATGAATCCTTTTGATTCTTAGGTTATCCTTTCACGTAGGATTTCTTGCCCTCTGAGTCCTGTATTCACTTTATGTTCCGCGTTGACGTTCTACTTTGCACTCACACTAACTTTGTATTCGCTCTGACTTGTATTCGACTAACTTGCCGCTCTGCCCAAGGTGGCTCCTTTTATATTCTTCTGCTGTCTCGCTGGACCGGGGCCTGTCAACGCTGCCAATGTCGCGCCAAGGGCAAAGGTGGCGTGATCGTTCCAGTGAGGTTTGCCTAGCAACAACGGTTCCTCGTTGCTGATCACGCCTGTCGTTGGTGTGACGGTGATCACTATATTTCGTGGATGCACCGCTCGCACACCAACGGCACTTTGCCACGACTTTTGCGGTACGTGTTTTGTGGCTTCCATGTGCCAAACACGTACCTTAGCGCTGACATCCTGTGTCAGAGCGAGACAGCATACTGAATTCGCCGCAGCTCAGGTCCGGCTGCGGCTATAAATACAATCGCTTTTTGTGAGGCGCTATAAGTAAATATGGCTCCTCACACTCCCCTCTTTCTCCGGAAGTGGAAGCCTTCCACTTAATTTTGTGTCTTTTCAAATCGCGCGCCTCCGTTTTGAACCTTGGCGTCCGTTAGCAGTGTTGCTGTAGCGATCAGCCGGCGGTCGTGTAACGCCATCTAGTGGTGCGTTGCGCCATAGCAGCCAGCTTTGCCTCGCCCGGTGTTACTCGATACGGCCTGATCGATATTTGCGATGTGGCCAGATCGATATGGCCACACGCAACTATCCAACACTAATCGGCCATGACACACAATTTGCAGTTTGCAATTGTTTTGTTGTTGCTGAAAAGAATCTAAAAAGCAAAAGTAAGTAACATATTTTTGCGCCTTGCGCCATATCCACCATATCCTCAATCATGTTCTCTTTTTTCCAGGCCATGCCGTTTTGACGCCCGCGCTGGATCACACACACATTTTATGTGAGTATGCTTCCAGCAAACTTCACCCCCCCTCCTGCAGTTTTAATACACCTGTTTTCTTTATATTTTTTTTTCAGGTTACGCGAAATAATATGCAAATACTATTTTTTTTCGGCTAGCTCAGTCGGTAGAGCATGAGACTCTTAATCTCAGGGTCGTGGGTTCGAGCCCCACGTTGGGCGCCAGTTGTAACGAACCTAAAGTTACGCGGTTTTTTAGCTGGGCTAACTGTCGCGGTGCTGAGGGTACGTGCCAACAAATTTGTATTTGTGGCGGCTGCGGCAATAAGACTGATTTGCAGAAATGTTGCAGAGATGAAGTGATAATTTTTTCAAATAATTTAGGGATAGCGGACAATTTTGCAATGCCCCTATAATTTTCAATATTGGACTTCCCACCTTTTTTGTGAAGAGGGATTTTAAAAGATTCTTTCCAAAGAGATGGAAAGACAGAAGATTCAAGGGAGCGATTAAAAAGCTTAAGCAATGGGCGAAGAAGAGAAGCACTGCACTCTTTAAGAAGACCACTAGGTATATTGTCAGGTCCAGGAGAGTAAGAAGACTTAAACGAATTTAAAGCTGATAGCAGAGTGGACTGAGAGATGGTAGGAACAGGAATATAATTTGTAGAAGCAATACTATAAGGGTAAGGTATGTTAATAGGGGATGCAGAAGAGTAAGTTGATTGGAAGAAATTGGCAAAAATATTAGCGGATTCGGTATCGATGCTAGATTTATCCATCCCAAACATGAAAGATGACGGTAAAGTGGAAGATTTACGCTTAAAATTGACAAAACTATAAAATTTTTTGGGATTTAGCGTAAATGGCCGTTTGCAACAAGTAAGGTAATTCTCATAGCACTGTCAATTCAGGAGAAGAAAGTTTGATTTTGCTATAATGTATTTAGACAAGTCAGCACTCAAGCCAGACGTGCTAAATTTTTTATAATATTTAGATTTATTATTTTGTAAAGTTGATAGTCTTGGAGTGAACTAAGGGGGCTTAGAAGAAACGGACTACGCAGCAGAGTAAGGGATACATTCGTCCAATAGAGAATTTAAAGTGCTATAAAAAGGTTTTAGGGAAATATTTATAACAACCGAATCATATATATAAGACCAATCAGTTGCCAGAATATGTTGATTTAATAATGAGTAATTTCCTTTGCGAAAGCAACGGCGAGGCAGGTTAAACACTGGAGGAGTAGACATAACAGGATTGCTAACAGACAATGTAACTTATAAAGTAGGATGATATGAATCCTCAGGGGCAGACAGAGGGGATGACCTAGATACATTGGCAATACAGTAGTTGTTAATAAATACAAGATCGAGTGTTCTAATCAAATGATTAGAAATTGAATTGATCTGAAACAATGGAAGATCAAGCAATTCTTCTAAGAATTCATGCTGGGCAGACGGTACAAGATAATTTATGGTGTCGGATGAAGACCAGGGGATGGTTGGTAAATTAAAGTCACCCAGTACGATAAAAATATCATTATCACGGATATGAGCAGAAACTTCTTTAATACAAGTTAGGTGTTGAAGAAAAACTTGAGTGTCAGAAGAAGGAGGGATACAAGAGCAAGTGATATAAACAACAAGTGAAGGGAGAGTTATTTTAACAGAAATAATCTCAGCATCATTAACGGCAGAAAAATATAAAGGTTCCGACTGGAGAGTAGCTTTAACAGCAATTAATACCCCACCACCTCGGCGAGACGGTCGATCAGCTCTATAGACGATAAAATTATTTGAAAAAAGTTCACAATTAGATATACTTGGATTTAACCAAGTTTCAGTAAAAGAAATTATAACAGAATGGAACGAAAAGGTATTCAAAAACAAGTTTTTAAGTTTTGAGACCAGACCCCTAACATTCTGATAAATAATAGATATTTCATCAGAATTTAGTTTTTTGAAACGACAGAGTTATTATTTGAAAAGGTTGCAGCTGGAAGGTTGACAGGTAAAGGCAGAGTTATCTTTTTTTGCAAAAACTCATGAAGAACCGTATGAGGGGGGCAAAATTTGGGATCACATATGATTGAAAACAATTCTAAAGAGACATTAATTTTAAAAGATGATATTTCGCGAGGGGAATAAAAGATAAATTTCGTATTAGAGACGCTAGCTTTAGTTTTGCTAGCAAAATAGGCACCAACAGAATCACAAGTAGTTTCAGCGGAAAGTCGCATCCAAATTTGTGATGCAGATCTTTGTGGAATGTCAATTGCTATCTTCATACCAAATTTGGTGACTCTAGCTCGAAATTTGTAAAAAGTGGTTGAAAGGGGGGCTGGGGGCGGTATGGGTGGGTGTTGCATCAAATTTTCGCTGCAGATCTATGTGGGATGTCAATTTCATACCAAATTTGGTGACTCTAGCTGAAAGATTTTAAAAGGTGGGGAAAGGGTGGCTTGAAACTTTTCAATTCTCTTAATCTATGGGAAAGTAAATTAAAGTGTCAAGATGGGGGTTCTACCATAACGGGTGGGCTGGTAAATCGATAAATTCGATAACTCAAAACCGATAAATCCACATATTTCACACATCCTTACAGCTAGAAGTACCAAATTTGGTAAGAAGATAGCTACTAGCAACCCCCAAAAAACTGCGTCAAAAATTTTGGAGCCACGCCCACCCATTACGCCCCCAGCCCCCCGCATTTTGAAATCAGAAATGGCTATATCTCCCACAGTTTTTGAGCTATAGCCACCAAATTTGGTGCCAAGATAGGTGATGATGACCCCCCAAAAACTGCGTTAAAAGTTTGGATGCCACGCCCACCAATACTGCCCTAGCCGCCCCCATCCACCCCAGCGCTTCGTCAAAAACGGGAATGAGTGTATCTTCCAGAGTTGTGGAGCTAGAGCCACCAAATTTGGTAAGAAGATAGCTGGCAACGACCCCCAAAAATCTGCATCAATGTTTTGGAGCCACGCCCTCCATTTCACCCCCCTTTCCCCACTTTTTACAATTTTCGAGCTAGAGTCACCAAATTTGGTATGAAGATAGCAATTGACATTCCACAAAGATCTGCATCAAAAATTTGGATGCCACGCCCACCCATACCGCCCCCAGCCCCCCTTGTCCCCACTTATTACAAATTTCGAGCTAGAGTCACCAAATTTGGTATGTAGATAGCAATTGACATTCCACATAGATCTGCATTAAGAATTTGGATGCCTCGCCCATTCATACCGCCCCCAGCCCCCCTTTCCACACCTATTACAAATTTCGAGCTAGAGTCACCAAATTTGTTATGAAGATAGCAATTGGCATTTCACAAAGATCTGCAACAAAAATTTTGATGCCACAACTACCCATACCGCCCCCAGCCCCCCCCCCCCTTCCCTTTCCCTACATTTTACAAACTTTGAGCTAGAGTCACCAAATTTGAAAGGAATATAGCTGGTGGCATCCCCATCTGCATCGGAAAATCTTTAAGGCAGCGTACACCCCTGCCGCATCCGTACCCCTATGCAATCAGGCCTCTTTTTACCGGTTTTAATACTGGTATCGAGTATGCCGCAGTCGGTTGCGTCCGACTGCAACGTTTCCACTTGTTTTGCTTTATTTTTTCGCCTATCTAGCTTTTTTTTGCTCAAAAAATTCGAAACACTGATACATATATACTTAAGTTATTTAAATATTTTTGTTTTTATTTAAAAGAATGCCCAAATGATCAGGATCTCAACTTTCTAGAAATAGTTCAAGGAATAAGGCATTAAGAATACGTCGAAATGGAGAATCTTCATAAGAAACTGAAAATCGTCTATCAAGACAGAGAGAATATGCGTTGCAATCGCGTACCAGAGAGTCGAGGATCGAGCGTTCGCAGCGGCTTATTGAACAAAATTTAAGAACTTCTCAAGTGCACGCGCGATAGTCAAGCACTGAGCGTTTTCAGCAGCTTGAAGAGAAAAATGCAAGAAATAACAAGGTCGCCATAGGGAATCAAGCAATGAGTGTCCCAATGCCTTGAAGATCAGAGAGAGCGACAACATACGTACAGAGCTAGGCTCGCAATCAAGTTTTAGCTCATAGTAATAGATCGGCTTTTAGATACGATCCACAGATTGATTATGCTCAACAGTCAACAAAAATCTGCCCTAAGTGTTCTGCCAAAAAATGGGTCGATGAAGCTAATGGCCATAACCAACATCCGTAAGTACAATAGCTTTTATCAAATGACTTCGTTTGGCGCCAAAGAAATAAGAGATGGAAATTTCATGCCTACTTTTAATGTAGAAGGACAGGTTTATCATCTTATTCGTTCGTTAAAGGAGCAGACGGTTATTATTAAACTATTCCACAGCAAGATACAGCGACAAACAAAACTGTGACGTGCTTTGCAATTTTATGCATTTAGGTTGATGGTTAGAGCTGACTGTTTTCATCCATTACATTATTACAGGAACCTATTTAGTTAATTTATTGTTGATATGATGGCAAAAATGATATCGGAAAGATTGAATTACATATGTCGTAATCAACAGAGATTAACGACTGAAGAATACATTCATCTGAGAAACGCTTTAATTCAAGACGGAAATGTTGACCCAAAGTGAAATGTTTCATGGCAAGTGTGGAGTGGCAGAAGCGAGGTTTACTACACTGTCATATGCTGTTTTAGCTAAAAACAAAAATCCAACCAGACGAAATTGATAGTCTGATAGTTGCGGAACTGCCCAACCAACAAAACGATCCGATACTGTTCGATATCGTAACTAAAAATATGGTGCACGGACCATGCGGAGAGCATAATTTAACAGCACCATGTATGAAAAACGGAATTTGCACAAAAAAATACCCACGATGTTTGGTCAACGAAACTCAGGCAGGAGAGGACGGATATCCAGTTTATCAGAGGCAGTAATTTTACTATAGATAATAGTTGGATTGTCCTTTATTCTCCACTTTTGTGCAGGACGTTTAACGCTCACATAAATGTAGAGTATTGCCACTCAGTTCAAGCCATCAAATACATTTGTAAATACATAAATAAAGGATCGGACCAAGCTACATTTGGCGTCAGAAACGCAAATGATGAAGTAAAAAACTACGTGAATGGCCGTTACATCAGTACATCTGAAGCTGCTTGGCGAATATTCGATTTCCCGATCTTAGAAAATGGACAAAGGGTGTATATTCAAGCCGGAAAGTAGGCAGCGGCATCTGCAGCTCCCCACCTGAAGCTTGCATAAAAGCTCGCAGTCTCTCCGTTCATTCCATGCTTTTTAATGTTAACATAATGTTATTTGCTTGCTGAGCATGCTCAGTAGGCTTGTAAGTTAGTTCTGATTTTACAACGTAATAAAGAAGTTCTACGCCCCCGCGCAAACATACCGAAAAAGTTTAAGTGTTGACTCTTTTTACTCATTTGCGTTTGCTATTTACTTTTCCTCGTCGTGTGTGCGTTAATAATTAAAGACTCCACCCCCGACGTTTTCAGGTTCCTTCGAGCCGGATAATAAAGGATTAATAATTATCGCTCGCCCCAGCAAGCTACGGTGGACTTTCATCGACACACACACTACACATCTACAAGCATTTTGTCCACTTTTTTTTAAACCAGATAAGTAATATAAATTCCTATTTTATATTATTTATATATATGTGCAAGTATTTTTTTATTAAGTCTTAAACGCAGCCCGTTTAAGCTTTCCTAATAAACATAATTCTTGCGCATTTTCCTTTCGTCCGTTGCCTCTATATATGTAGGTATGTATATTTTACATACATTTTTTTATATGCATATAATTCCATTTCTTTTTTTTTGCGCCACTATAATATAACGAAAACTAACAAGTGTTTCCATTTTCCTCTATCCGCCACCACTTGTTGTTTTCCATACGTGCATATAAAAGAATAATTGGTTGGAAAAAATCATCCACCAAATAAGTGAATACATACAGACATAAATCAACGGTGATTGTCCTTTTTTTTTTTTGTTTAAAAAAAAAAAAAAAAAAACCAAAATAATAACTGGCAAAAAAAATTTTGCTTTACATTATATACATAAAATATACAAAAAAAAAACCCTTTTTGTGTCTGTTGAGCTATTGAGCTTTTCAATAGCTATCGAATTTTCAAAAGTACAAATTTAATAAATATAAATGCACCGAAATTTTGCATAAATATAATTATAATTTATTTGCCTTCGTGGCCGAACTTATTTATACTGTTACAATTGTTCAATTTTTAATGCAAACTCCGAATTGAGCTATGCAATAATTATATACCAAAATAATTTGGCAGGCGTCGAATGCCTTGCCGCGACTTGAATTCTTGCGCGATCGAAAAGAACTAACTAGCTGCCAACTTGCAGCAGCAGCTTGAACTCAGCTGAAGGCCAAGGGCAAGCAATAGAAAACATGCAAGATAAAACGAAGGATGATAGAATATGCAAACAAGAATTATGAGAGTTACGTTAATTTGCTCTTATGCTGCGCAGAGCATAATTGATTAAAGAGAACTAGTTTAAAATGAAACTGCGTGTGTTGTTGTTTGGCGCAGATAGCTGCGTAACCAAACATTCTCCCCCCGTTGGAAGACACGGGCTTTCAGCAACATCCTCTTTCGGATTCCTATTGACGTCTTAAGAACAGCTACTCGAGAAACGCCGTCAGCGCCAGCAACAAGCTCAACCACACGAGCTAGTGGCCATTTAAGAGGTGGCAAGTTTTCATCCTTTACAAGGACGACATCATTAATGAGAACGCCCGGCTGGGACGTTCTCCATTTGGATCGCTGCTGAAGAAGCGTTAAATACTCCTCACGCCAACGTCTCCAGAAAATTTGCTTATAATATGTTATACGCTGCCAGCGATCTAGGCGGCTAACGTTCAGAGCGGTGACGTCAGGCTCAGGATATAAAGCGAGTGGTGCAGTGCCAAGGAAGTGCGCAGGAGTTAGCACATCCAGATCTGCAGGGTGCTCTGAAAGTGGAAAAAGAGGTCGAGAATTTATTATTGCGCCAATGTGGCAGACGAGTGTACGCAGATCATCCAGGGGCAACAGAGAGGGCCCGACCGATCGATAAAAATGGTATTTGGCTGTCTTAACCGCGGCCTCCCAAAGTCCAACGAAGTGTGGGGATCGAGGTGGAATGAATTCCCATTTGATGTCATCAGCGACACAAAACTCTCGGACAGAGTCTATGTGCTTCTCGCTGAGGAAGAGTCGCTTGAGCTCAGCTAAGTCGTTTTTGGCTCCCACGAAATTAGTGGCGTTGTCCGACCATATGCGAGCAGGTTTGCATCTGGTGAGCATGAACCGCTTAAGCGCATTGAGAAAGGCTGCTGTCGACAAGTCAGGAACCAGTTCGAGATGCACTGCCTTCGTTGCGAAGCAAATGAAGACTGAGATGTAGCATTTTACTGGTTCCTTGTTCCGAATCTCGCTCTTGTAGTAATATGGTCCACAATAGTCCACTCCAGTCACAGCGAAAGGATGCGAGCCACTTACACGATCCCGGGGAAGATCCGCCATGATAGTCTCAGCCAGGACGGGTTTAGCTCGAAAGCACATGACGCATTTGCTTGTTACGCTGGAGACAGCCTTACGGCCACCAATAGGCCAATAGCGGAGCCGTATGTGAGCGAGCAGTGAACGAGGTCCAGCATGCAGCTGACGCCTATGAAAATGCATAATGATAGCGCGGGTGACAGGATGACGACTCGGAAGAATAATGGGATGCTGAGCATCGAAATCCAGACTCGAATGCTTTAGACGGCCACCAACCCGAAGGAGTCCAAACTCATCGAGGAATGGGTTAAGCGAGGCAATAGAGCTGGATGATTTGATCGCCCGTCCGCCTTGAAGAGCTCTATAATCATCACTCAGATCCGCCACCTGGATGCTCCGCAATAGTAAGTGGGTGAATTTATGTATCCACTCTACTGTGAGGCTGGGATGTCTGATGCGATTTCGAAATTTGTAAATATATCCGAAAACACGACGCAGGCTTTGAAACGAATTTAAAAACTTGCATCCTATGCTGACATCAGAGCATCTAGAGACGCCAACTAGCGCCTTTTGTCGCAGCTCAGGAAGCGTATGGGTGGGTAGACATGTTGTAGGCCATTTGCAATCTCCTTTGGTTAAAAAATCGGGACCATTCGACCATAACGATGACCTTATAAGTTCGCTTGGAAGTGCCCCCTCTAGAAAGAATGTCTGCCGGATTGCATGCCGTCGGTACGTAGCGCCATTCCATTCCTGCTGTTAGCTCTTGGATTAACGATATTCTATTAGCCGTAAACGTTTGGAATCGAGAAGGCTCATCCCATATCCAGGATAAGACAACTGCCGAATCTGACCAACAATAATATCTGCAATTAAACAAGTTCATGTGAGATATTTCCAGAATAAGCTGAGAGAGGAGTGCAGCAGCAGATAACTCCAGCTTTGGTACTGTGAGAGTTCGCAAGGGTGCCACTCGAGACTTAGAGCACAACAAATGAACTATGCACTTTCCTTCGTTTATCGAAACGACGTAAATGCATTCACCGTACGCTTCAATGCTAGCATCGCTGAAACCATGCACTTCTATGACGCCCTTTGGAACGACGACCAGTCGAGGGAGTTTAATTTGGTCTGTATTACAAATGTCCGCACACAAACTAATCCAAGAACAGTGCAATGCAGCAGGAAGACTTTCATCCCAATCCAAATGCTCTCTCCAAAGGTGCTGCAAAAAGATCTTGGCCTTGGCTACCACGGGTCCGATAAGTCCAAGCGGGTCATAGAAACGAGCAGTGGTAGACAGCACAGAACGTTTGCTAGGCTTGCCATGCGTTTTCATGGGAGAAAAGTTAAATAGAAGACAGTCAGAAGCTGGATCCCATGCAAGTCCGAGAGTCTTCGTGACATCCGTGCCATCATCAAACTTTAGAAAAGTCTCCTTGTCCTCATCGGGAACCTGCTGAAGCACGCGAGGATCATTGGAGCACCACTTCCTAAGCTTGAAATTTCCTTTCCAGAGCAGCCTGACTGTCTGATCCATAAGGTCAACTACTTCCTCGACAGAGTCGCCTCCCGTGATGAGATCAAATACATAAAAATCGCTCAAGACCACTTTGGATCCAGCAGAAAACGATCTTTTTTCGTCAGTAGCCAATTGCTGCATGGAACGAACTGCCAGAAAGGAAGCTGGCTTCGTGCCATAGGTGACGGTGTCCAGTTTGAAGACTTGAATTTCCTGATGCGGCGAATCACGCCACAGGATACATTGCAGGTACGAATCGGGTTCAGCCATCCTAACGCACCTATACATTTTGCAAATATCGCCTGTCAGTGCTATTGGGAAAGTCCTAAACTGCAACAGCGTACTGAACAGCTTGCGTTGTATAGTTGGGCCTGCCATGAGGATTTCATTCAGGGAATAACCAGACGAAGACACGGCCGAACCATCAAACACAACTCTGAGCTTAGTTGTGGAGCTATCTTCCTTAAGAACGCAATGATGTGGAAGATAATATTTGCAGTGACTAAGCATTTGCGACTCAACCAAAGACATGTGATTTAAATCCACATACTCCTTGATAAATGCTGCATATTGAGACTTTAGCTCAGGATGACGCTCCAATTTGCGCTCCAGATTGCAGAACCGACGATAAGCTTGCTGATACGAGTCTCCAATTAGATCCACAGCATGCTTGACCGGAAGGCGAACCGAATATTCACCAGTGCCTAAACGAGCAAAAGTTTGTTGAAAATGCGCCTCACAATCAAGTTCCTCCTTGGTAGATCCGTTGACTGCACGAGAACAGGATTCTACCTCCCAAAACCGACGAACGATCTCATCAAGCTTGTGATCAGGGCTGGAGCTTGGCATCGAAACAGAATGAGTCACCATTAATGAGGCAGGGCTTGTCGAAGACGTTCCACCTGTTACTATCCAGCCGAGTTGAGTTTTTTGTAGAATAGGCAAACCAGGAGCGATCTTAATTTGACCAACACACAACAATTCAAAAAATAGGCCCGCTCCAATTAGCAGATCTATTTGTTGCGGCTTAAAGAACTCTGGATCAGCCAAGCGAATATTTGAGGGTATATTCCAGAGGTCAGTACTAATATCGTAGCTCGGCTGATTTCCAGTTATAGACGGAGCTATCAAAACTGAGATGTCAGCAGAGTAATCAGATGCTCGTGATTGAAAGCTTATTTCTGCTGAATAGCCTTCTGAGGCAACACTAGACTCCCCTAATCCAGAAATCAACGTAGGCGACCGATGTTTGCGAAGCTGGAGGTGTTGAGCTAATCGAGACGTAATAATGTGCACCTGCGAACCAGAATCGAGAAGAGCACGGCACGGGACCAAAACACCACTGTGACTCCTAACGTTAACAAACAGCAGTTGCCAAGAGCACAATGTCGGGGCTGAGATTTTGGGCTACGAGTGATGCTGAAGGTTTTGCAGCAGGCAGATGCGGGGCAGAATTAAATTGAGAACCGTCAATCTGATTCTCAAAGTGCAGAAGCGTGTGATGCTTGGCCTTACAACGGTTGCAGGCAGTTGAGCTGCATTCCTTAAGCCTATGACCCTTGCGCAGGCAATTGATACAAAGGGAAAGCCTTTTTACCTCGCGTAGACGCAGTTGAGAAGACAGATTGCCAAAGCGGGAACAGTTGTATATAACATGGCCAGAGGTCTCACAAAACATACAATCATTTGTGTTGGAGTTAGTAGCGACAAAGGCCTTTCTACTGGTGTTAGAGATTTTGCTACTTTTTCCCACCTTAGAGCTAGGCGTATACGTTGCCATAGCGTGTTCCACATTTTCCAACCTTTGGCATCGTCGATCCAGAAATGCCATGAACTGCTCACAGGTCGGGATAGTATCCATCGGTGCTGTCTCCTCCCAACTGGTCTGCGTTGCCTTATCCACCTTTTGCAACAAGCTGTGCACAATAATGCAGCCTGCAATCTGTTCCACGCTACTCAGGCTTTGTAGAGCGCGGATGTTGGAATTCACCGTATCCGAAAGGGCTCGAAGTTTTACAGCTGACGACGACTCGATGCAATCCAAAACCAAAATCTCAGTGACATGTGCCTGAAAAATAAGACGCTTATTATAAAACCGCTTTTTAAGGAGCTCTAATGCCACTGCGTAGTTTGCACTGCTGATTTCCAATGAAGAAACACTATCTAGGGCTGGTCCTTTCAGGCACGATCGCAAATGCTGAAACTTCTCCACATCTGACAGGCCTGAGTCCCCGTCAATGATTGACGAGAACATTGCTATAAAATCAGCAAATTTTTTAAATCACTCCCGATTTCGTCGTAGTCCAGTTCTTCCAATGCATTATGCATATTGTCGAATGCCTGCTGAGCATTTTCTAGAGCCTTAAGCCGAACAGCCAACTCTTCTTCACTGAGATGCACAATTTGCTCCGGAGCGACTATTTTGGCCAACCGTTTTACCTGCTCGTTAATAGCTTTGGCTTTGGCTTTATAAAATGCTGCACCAGGCGACGGCACTGCAGCAGTATCTGGCATTTTGAAATATTTGTTTATATGTACACGCACTTGCAAAATATAGTTTGAGAGCCACTGAATGACATACACTTGAGGGATGCAGTTGCTTTGTCTTTATTGTTCAGTAAATGCCAAAACACTATCACTTTATTGCATTCACTTATACTTCAGTACATTACAGTTTAAAATGCACTGACGATCAAACAACGTAATGTCACTGGCAATGCAGCTGGTAATAATGTACCACCAAACTGCACAAGTCACAATGTCAATTCGAGGGCAAACACTTAAACACAAGCGAATGCAACAGAAACGGCCAACAATAACAATGCAGAAACGGCTGCTGCAACTGTATTAGCGAAAAGCGATAAGAGAATCAATGCGCGGGAGCCAATGCAGGTCAAACACCTGAAGCAAAAGCGAGCGCGAAACGAAGCGAGATCAACGACAACGATGTAGAAAACGCGGGCGCGCGCTTTTATCACTCTATAAATTAAATAGTTTTAAGTTGTTTAAACAATACAGAGTAATCACGTCGGGGTCACCAAATGTTGAGCTATTGAGCTTTTTCAATAGCTATCGAATTTTCAAAAGTACAAATTTAATAAATATAAATGCACCGAAATTTTGCATAAATATAATTATAATTTATTTGCCTTCGTGGCCGAACTTATTTATACTGTTACAATTGTTCAATTTTTAATGCAAACTCCGAATTGAGCTATGCAATAATTATATACCAAAATAATTTGGCAGGCGTCGAATGCCTTGCCGCGACTTGAATTCTTGCGCGATCGAAAAGAACTAACTAGCTGCCAACTTGCAGCAGCAGCTTGAACTCAGCTGAAGGCCAAGGGCAAGCAATAGAAAACATGCAAGATAAAACGAACGATGATAGAATATGCAAACAAGAATTATGAGGGTTACGTTAATTTGCTCTTATGCTGCGCAGAGCATAATTGATTAAAGAGAACTAGTTTAAAATGAAACTGCGTGTGTTGTTGTTTGGCGCAGATAGCTGCGTAACCAAACAGTGTCATTTATAAACTACAAAAATATAATAAATTTAAAATAAAATTCAAAATATAAAATGTTTTGAATATTTTTTCCATACGCAATAAAAACCCTTTATACACAAAAAATAAAAACTTTTTACCCTTTTTAAATTTATACACTAAAAGAAAAAAAAATTTATTTTTAAAAATATAATTATTTATGTAATATAAATTATTTGTACACAGAAAAAAGAAAACCATTGATACAAAAAAAAATATAAAAAAATAAAATTCTAAAAAAAAAAATTTTTTTTTTTATTTTTTGGTATTTTTTTTCCTATTCCATCATATTATATAATATATGTAAAAATAAATTAAATTCAATACACAAAAAAGGAGTTTTGAACTTTTCTCCGTAAAAAAAATACTCTGTAAAGACATATTCCTTCCAAATAATACATTGTCTTTGGCAGTTTTTTCTGTTGTCAAGGTAATAGTTTTTTTGTTGCTTCTCACTGCATAAGTCTCCAGCTCCATAGAGAGCTTATTATGTCAAAGGCAAATAAGGAAAAACCGAAACCACGTCCTTCATTGTCTAACGTTCTTCGTTCATCCTTGTCAAGTGTTCGCAGCTTGTCCGCGTCATCCGTGTCCAGACAAAAATCGTCTGTTACCATATCCGAACCCAAATCCGAGAGTTTGGCAATTCCGCAAGAAACGCGTAACCAGACAAACATCCCAAAAAGTTGTAAACGAATCAGACATGGCCCTCAAGGATTTTATCGCTGTGTCGGACAGGCTTAGCCAATTTGAGGCAAAATTTGCAGGCTCGGAAGGCGCATCCCTGTTTACACTTCAAGTGCGTCGGGACCAGATCCAATCCATGTGGGAGAAAGTAGAGTTAGCTTCCGAACAAGGGTTCCAAGGCGCCGGTTCCAGCGGTGATTTTGAAATCATGCAAGCGAAGTATGAGCATTGCTATTCCGTTTATGAACGCTGTGTCGCTCAATTGAGTGAAAGTATTGACGCTGCTTCGACCAAAAGCAAGCACAGCCCATGGTCCAGTCTCTATCCAGGGGTTATAGTCTCCCCCAATTGACACTGAGGTTTTCGATGGAGACTATCTGCGCTGGCCGACCTTCCGTGATCTTTTCACTGCAATTTATATCGATAATCCGCGATTGACCCAAGTCGAGAAACTGTTCCATCTCAACGCTAAGACAAGCGGCGAGGCAAAGGGTATCGTTTCGAAATCCCCACTGACACATGACGGTTTTCAGTCTGCGTGGCAGAATCTTTCAGAAAGATTCGAAAATAAGCGGCTGTTGGTGAAGCTTTCAAGTTGGCCAAGGTCAGCATTGAAAACTGGGATTGCTTACTCGTTTTCCTCTGCTCGTCCAGACTGCCAAAACTTACCCTATTCTTATGGGAACAGTCACTCCACAATAAATCCGATATCCCGACTTGGGTCGAACTCGACAGTTTCCTTAGCGAGCGTCATCGCACGCTGGAGGCGATAGAGGACATAAGGCCTAACACGGGAGTCCAAGCTCAATTCCATCGTAAAGAGGCAGCCCAGAAAAAAATTAACTTTTTCGAAGCAAAGGTCAAAGTGAATGCGCAAACTTCCAAGCAAACTTTGACCTGTGACTGTGTTCCAAAAAGAACCACCCCATCCGTTCATGTTCAAAGTTTCTGCAAATGGCAGTTAGAGAGAGATCTCAGTTTGAGTGTGATTGACGTGTTTTACTTAAGCTCCGAACAACTTATTAATTTTGCGCCGTTTATCAGGCTTTTTATTTATTTTTTGCAGTCTACTGTTCGTAAAACATAGGCTTACCTAAGCTGTGCAAAGTGCTTCTTGTTGTGCGTCGTTTAATTTGCTAATTTTTATATTTTAACAATTGCGGCGTCAGTTCTGTGTGGTTGTTAGTGTCTGTTTTTGTTAAGGCCTATTTACTCTTGACTTAACTTAACTTAACTTAACGTAAGAGTCAGCTGACTCAATCTGCCTTATGGCTGTCAATGCAAGCGTTTACTCTCAACTTAACGTAACTTAACTTAATTCTGAACCTGCAGGTTGCAGATTCTTACGTTAAGTTAAGTTATTTGAACAGTGTTGATTAACATGAAAGTCAAACAGCTGATCAAAAACTGTGATGCAAAACGTTTAACGCTCTTTACAAAATGTTTACAAAATCAAATAATGAAATGGATGAACATAAGCTAATTATTTTAGTAGAAAGTCATGCTTTGTTGTATGATAAAAAGTCAAAAGACTATAAAAATATAATTAAAAAAAGAGAAGTTTGGGCTGCAATTGCCAAAGAACTTGGTTGCAATGGTTAGTATATTGATAAAAATTGTTGAATTTGGTTTTGCATTGATATGTTTGTTTGTTAAAGTTGATATCTGTGAAAGGCGTTGGACTACCCTGAGAGAGCGATTTGCGAAGGAGTTGAGGATAGTGGAACCCTCAGGTAGTGGAGTTGGGGCGTCGTCGGAATGGCTGCATTTCCAAAGTTTGGAGTTTTTAAAAACCCATTTGCAGAGACGCCGGTAATTAGTAATTTAAAATTTGTTTTTACTTTTTTTTTGTACAGTACTTTTGTTGTTTAGGCAAAGGTCAAATTTCAAGATGTCTGAGGAGTCGCTGCCAACATGTTTTGAAAATGATAACGTGTTCTCCTCAACCCCAATTATTTATGATACTTTCATGGAACCTCCACCACCATTTTTAGATAATGCACTTGCACCTGAACCTGTACCTGTGGCATCGCTACATCCGTCGAAAAAACGCAAGACAAACACCACCGCGGACGATAATTTGTCAGAGGCAACAGCAGCGTTCAAGGATTTTCGCGAGTCCATGAAGCAGCAAGAAGCTGAGGATGAGGTGGCAGCAAGTTTTGCCAATATTGTTAAAAAATCGTTGTCGGCAATGTCTCCCAATAAAAACTTAATGTGGGAACGAAAATCTTGCAATTATTGTCCGACAATCAATAAATTGAAACAAAATTAAATTATCCTTTTTTTATTTTAATTGTCTCATAATGTTAAACATTTTATTTTGGTTGAAACGAAACTGCTCCTTCATTCATAAAATAGCTACGCAATTTGTTTCTGAGCGTCATGGCATAGTTGGAGCTCCTGCGGCTATGTGACATGTACTCACGAACCCTATTGCAGGACTGCATTTCAGTTCGCCAGCCACCCAATATAATGCTGTTGTCAGACGCATCTTGGTCAACAAACGTAGGAGGACAATACCAACGATCCAAATCGTTAAACATAATAAAATTATGTAATGCGACACACGTCATAACAATCTTATCACAATTATCTGGCATGAACTCCAACGTATTATTCAAAATGCGCCATCGTGCGGTCAGTATACCAAAACTGTTTTCAATTGTTCGACGCGCCCTTGAAACCCTGTAGTTGTAAACATTGTCTTCAAGCGACAATGTTACCCCTGAACGTGCTGGAGAAATTGGCTTCATCAAGTTTTTTCTTAACGGGAAAGCAGCGTCGCCAACAAAAAAATGCGGGAATGGTTCTATGTCGCTACAATTGGGTAGAGGTTTGCTTCGCGGCAATGGTAATGTTCCGTCTAAAAGTTTTCTACCAAAATCGGATACGCTGAAACTCATGCGGGGCAGGATGACCGGGTCCGAGTAGTCGATGTACTCACAACCCGAGGGATTATAAAAAGGCCAGTGGCCAAGCTTATCCTCCTTCCAATCCACCCCGAACCCAAACTTCCAATGTCGTGACTAACTATTTATTTCAATAAGAGTTTGTTGTCTAATTCCTGTTTTGTTTATATTTTCTCAGACAACATTCGAAGAGCCATGGCACCCACATCCAGGACGCAAAAACAGGCTAGTCGCCCACGCGGTGTCGCGTCTTTCCGCTGCCGAGTCTGCCGGGGTGTCCATGCCCTTAAGAAGTGCCAGCGCTTTATGCACCTCGACGCTGAGAAGCGTCTGAGGGCAGTACTTATCAACAAGTACTGCCCCAACTGCCTGGCGCATCAGCACTCCGGGCGAACGTGTCGCAGTGGAGCGAGGTGCCGCGGGTGCGATGGTGAGCACCACACTTTGCTCCACCTCAATGAGGATGACTCTCCGGCCTCCCCACAAAGTGCTCGACCAAGGAGCCGGTCTCAGGACTCACCGCGTCACACGAGGAGACGCTCTCCGGTCCGAGCGCAACGACACCCAACACCACCACCCACGCTGGAGCTTGCAGTCTTGCAAGTCATAGTCCTTGTCACTGTCGGTGAGAAAACATTCGAGATGCGCGCACTGATCGACCCGTGCAGTCCGCACAGCCGCATCGATGCCTCCTGGGCAAAGGCTCTAGGCCTCTCCACCACCAGGCTCGATGACAAGGTCAGTGCTCGCATCAAATCCAAAAACGGCATTTTCGACAGGGACTGCCACATGGAGGTTATCCAGAACCTCAACTTTCAAACGGTTGAGGAACGTTTCAGGGAAAGCGTTCCTTACATTGTGTTGGCAGACTCAAGATGGTTCCTGCCGTCTACAGTGAGTTTGGTGTTGGGTGCCGATGTATACGGCTGCATTATTCAGCCAGGAGTGCTTCCGAGCGAACATGGGCCAGTGGCTCAGAATACAACGTTTGGGTGGATCCTGTCTGGAGTCTGCAGCCAATAAGGTCCGCTCCCCAAGTCCTATCCCATTCATTTGCAACTATATTGCAAGTGGGGCGGAATGTTCGAGCCGGAAAGTAGGCAGCGGCATCTGCAGCTCCCCACCTGAAGCTTGCATAAAAGCTCGCAGTCTCTCCGTTCATTACAAGCTTTTTAATGTTAACATAATGTAATTTGCTTGCTGAGCATGCTCAGTAGGCTTGTAAGTTAGTTCTGATTTTACAACGTTATAAAGAAGTTCTACGCCCCCGCGCAAACATATCGAAAAAGTTTAAGTGTTGACTCTTTTTACTCATTTGCGTTTGCTATTTACTTTTCCTCGTGTGTGTGTTAATAATTAAAGACTCCACCCCCCGAAGTTTTCAGTGTATTTCACCGCAGAAACGGCTGAACAAGTGGCCCGAAATCCACGCAAAACAACTTTGCTTGCTTTCTTTGAGCTCTGTAATGTAGATGAATTCGCAAAGACGCTTGTATACCACGAAGTCCCGCAATATTTCACATGGGCCAATAAGAAGTTTACAAGAAGGAAGCGTGGTGAGAACATAGTTGGCCATCCAGGAATAAAAAACATGCTGCTCTAGGAAGAGTCTATGGTGTTCATCCTTCTCAATCTGAGTGTTTTTATACTCGATACCGAAGGTAAAGAGTATATTGGGTTTGTGCATTGTCCGTCATGGTGTCCGTCCGTCTGTCCGTCCGTATGTTCGCAACTTTTTTCCACACCTTTCAAGCTAGAGACTTGAAACTTTCCAATTCTCTTTATCTATGGGATAGTAAATTAAAGTGTCGAGATGGGGGTTCTACGATAACTGGGGGGCTGGCAAATCGATAAATTCGATAACTCAAAACCGATAAATCCACATATTTAACACATCCTTACAGCTAGAACTACCAAATTCGGTAGATAGCTACAAGCAACCCCCAAAAAACTGCATCAAAAATTTTGGAGCCACGCCCCCGCATTCCGCCCCAAGCCCCACCGCAATTTGAAATCAGAAATGGCTATATCTCCCACAGTTTTTGAGCTAGAGCCACCAAATTTAGTGCCAAGATAGGTGATGATGACCCCACAAAAACTGCATCAAAATTTTGGATGCCACGCCCACCGATACAGTCCTAGCCGCCCCCATCCACCCCAACGCTTCGTGAAAACGGGAATGCGTGTATCTTTCAGAGTTGTAGAGCTAGAGCCTCCAAATTTGGTGGGAAGATAGCTGGTAACGACCCCCAAAAAACTGCATCAAAGTTTTGGAGCCAAACCCGCCCATTCCGCCCCCAGCCCCCCCGCAAATTGAAATCAGAAATGGCTATATCTCCCACAGTTTTTGAGTTATAGCCACCAAATTTGGTGGCATGATAGGTGATGATGACCCCACAAAAACTGCATCAAATGTTTGGATGCCACGCCCACCAATACTGCCCAAGCCGACCCCATCCACCCCAACGCTTCGTCAAAAACGGGAATGCGTGTATCTTCCAGAGTTGTGGAGCTGGAGCCACCAAATTTGGTAGGAAGATAGCTGGCTTGACCTCCAAAAATCTGCATCAAAATTTTGGAGCCACGCCTACCCATTTAGCCCCCCTTTCCCCACCTTTTACAAACTTTTAGCTAGAGTCACCAAATTTGGTATGAAGATAGCAATTGACATCCCACATGGATCTGCAGCAAAAATTTGGATGCCACACCCACCCATTTCGCCCCCAGCCCCCCTTTTCCCATTTTCTACAATTTTCGAGCTTGAGTCACCAAATTTGGTATGAAGATAGCAATTGACATTCCACAAAGATCTGTATCACAAATTTGGATGCCACGCCCACCCATACCACCCCCAGCCCCCAGCCCCCCTCTCCACTCTTTTTACAAACTTCGAGCTAGAGTAACCAAATTTGGTATAAAGATAGCAATTGACATTTTACAAAGATCTGCATCAAAAATTTTGATGCCACGCCCACCCATAAGGCCCCAGCCCCCCTTTCCCCACATTTTACTAACTTTGAGCTAGAGTCACCAAATATGGTATGAAGATAGTAATTAACATTCCACAAAGATCTGCAGCAAAAATTTGGATGCCACGCCCACCTATACCGCCCCCAGCCCCCCTTTCCCCACCTTTTACAAATCTCGAGCTAGAGTCACCAAATTTGGTATGAATATAACAATTGACATTCCACAAAGATCTGCATCACAAATCTGGATGCCACGCCCACCCATACCGCCCCCAGCCCCCCTTGCCCAACAAACTTACAAACTTTGAGCTAGAGTCATCAAATTTGTAAGGAAGATAGCTTGTGGCATCCCCATCTGCATCGGAAAATCTTTTAGGCAGTGTACACCTCTGCCGCATCCGTACCCCTCTGCAGTCAGGCCTCTTTTAACCGGTTTGAATACTGGTATCGAGTATGCCGCAGTCGGTTGCGTCCGACTGCAACGTTTCCACTTGTTATCTTAGGATGTTGCTGCATCACGTACGCGGTCCAACTTCATTCCAGAACTTGACAACTGTGGAAGGAGTTCTCAAAGAGACCTATCAAGCTGTTTGCCGTGCTACAGGTTTGCTAGAAAACAATGACCTTTGGGAAAATACTCTAAGAGAAGCACCGCTTTTGCAATGTCCAATACAACTATGAGAGTTGTTTGTGGTCATACTTTTATTTTGTCAGCCATCGGAGCCATTGAAATTGTGGGATAGTTTCAAAGATGATGTGTGTGAAGATGTTAGACACAGAATCAGACAGGAAAATCAAGACTTCGCGTAACCATACAATGAGAATATTTATAACTAAGGTTTGATACAAATATAAAATAGATTGTTGCCATTAAATGACAAAAGTTTAAGTGATTTTTGATTACCTTCTTCAGTTCATACCAGGGATGTAACCGTTATCGACTTTTTGAAAAAAAATCGTCTATAACAATTATATACTGACATTTTTCAGTATTGGTAGAAAATAACCATTATAATTGAGAAGAAAACATTATGGTCATATTTAAACATTATTCTGACCAAAAACTTATATTGGTCATATTTAACCATTACTTTGACCAAAAAATTACATTGGTCATCTTTAACCATTACTTTGACCACAAAATTATATTGGTCAACAAAGACCTTTATAAATTTATTTTCGTTTGTTTTGGTCAGCCAAGACCTTTCCTAAACAACAACATAAATTAAAACATTATAACAAAAAAAATCGTTATTAACAGAGATACGCGAGCAGATATTATCAAAGCATGCTTAAAATCGTCTCCCTTATGGACTTCGATTGAAACATTAAAATTAAGGACGAATATGAGAGCTCATCTTCATGGAAGTGACAATGATTTCCCACAACATCTGCTAAAACTTTGGGAAGGAATTTTCCCTGCTCCAAATTTAAGCGGATATAGTGACATTATTCTGGATGAGTCTCTAGGCCAAATACTCCATAATTTGAAAAATTTAATAGATTCAGTATACCCTGATATCAAGAATTTGCACGAATGAAAAGGACTTTCATTGGTTATGCTCTAGGGCAATAATGTCACCAAAGAATGATGCTGTCAACGAAATAAACAATCTTATCGTTCAAAAAGTCATCGGTCAGATAAAAAAATACAAGTCGATAGACACTGTAACTAATATTGAAGATACAGTTCATTATCCACAGGAATTTTTGAATTCCTTGAACCCTTCTGGATTACCACCACACGAATTGACGTTAAAAATTGGAATTTCAATCATGCTGTCGAGAAATTTACGCCCTCCAAGCATGTGCAATGGTCGTCCCATTGCTTATTAAGGAGTTAAAGGAAAATTTAATTGTAGCGACTATTATGACCAGTCCAGCAGCTGGTCAACTAGCTCATATACCGAGGATACCGATGATCCCAACTGATTTGCCAATCCCATTGAAACGGCTTCAATTTCCGGTTAAAATATCTTTCGCATTAACAAGTCCCAAGGTCAAACCTTCGAATTAGTTGAGATTGATCTGCGAAAGAAATGTTTTATTGATGGTCAATTATACGTTGGTCTATCGCGCGTTGGAGCCCCTGAAAATCACTGTATTTTGCTGCCACAAACTAAAACCACATCAAATATTGTTTACAGGGAGGCTCTTACTCAATAAATTAAATGGCTTTTGTTTTACGGTTATGACGTTTTAACAATTATTATAAGTATAAATAAAAAAATATTAAAAAATGACAAAAAAAATAAAAGTGAAAAAATAATAATAATATTAATTATTATATTATTATGCCCGTGCGAAGCCGGGATGGGCTGCTAGTATAAAAGTATAGATGCACTTTTGGCGCTGCCAAAAGAGATGAAGACAATTTTAATAAACATTATTAATTATAATAAACAAATTTATTATGTATACTTAAATTTTAAATACATCTATAGTATTAAATAAGGAGGAAAGGTTTGATTTTTTCTTTGATCCTATTTGGCTCCAAAACCATCCTTTACATTATTACAGGAACCTATTTAGTTAATTTAATGTTGATATGATGGCAAAAATGATATCGGAAAGATTGAATTACATATGTCGTAATCAACAGAGATTAACGACTGAAGAATACATTCATCTGAGAGACGCTTTAATTCAAGACGGAAATGTTGACCCAAAGTGAAATGTTTCATGGCAAAAGTGGAGTGGCAGAAGCGAGGTTTACTACACTGCCATATGCTGTTTTAGCTAAAAACAAAAATCCAACCAGACAAAATTGATAGTCTGATAGTTGCGGAACTGCCCAACCAACAAAACGATCCGATACTGTTCGATATCGTAACTAAAAATATGGTGCACGGACCATGCGGAGAGCATAATTTAACAGCACCATGTATGAAAAACGGAATTTGCACCAGGGATGTAACCGTTATCGACCTTTTGAAAAAAATCGTCTATAACAATTATATACTGACATTTTTCAGTATTGGTAGAAAATAACCATTATAATTGAGAAGAAAACATTTTGGTCATATTTAAAAAAAACTTATATTGGTCATATTTAAAATAGTAACCAAAATAGTATTGGTGGGCGCATGAGCCGGATAGCATCCAGCCGAAAACTGGGTTCTGGGCCACCGGCCCTCCTTGGCTTGGGATCAATCCTGGCAGAGTAAATTTCGGGATAAATATCAGCGCCCAACACTATGCTGGTCATGCTTGGCTGGAACCAAAACTCATCCGCTAAGGCGATGTTGGCCGTGCTCGGACGTAGCTGTTCCGCTATGGGCTTGATGGGGGTGCGTATCCTAGTCGGCATCACCTGCAGAATGATGTCCTTTGAAAAATCCGAGGAGCGTGCACGTTGCCCCCGAATGTTGGTGTGCGAGGCACTTAGGGCAGTACTTATTTATGAGTACCGGCCGTAATCTCTTTTCGGGTGCCAGATGCCTGAAGCGCTGGCATTTCCGAAGAGCGTGAACTCCGCGACACACGCGGCATCGGAATGATGCCGTTCCTTTTGGGCCTTTGTTAGTGTGTGGCTTATGAGGTGCCATACTGCTGCGTAATGAAAAAAAGAGCGAGGCGGAAATTAGAACTTGTAGGATTAAATGATATTAAGACTGGTTGCCGTTCTCTATTGGAAGCAATATCAGCTTCGCGATTGGACGCTTGATGACGCCGCGGGCAGTCAAGACGTCAACTATTCGGACCTTGAGGTCGACACCAGGATACATGTTCTGGATGCGCCCTAGACGCCATTCGTTAGCTGGGAGATTATCTTCTTTGATAATGACCAAATCATTTGGTAAGAGGTCTCGCGATGGCATCTGCCATTTATTTCTTTTGTGGAGTTCCTTGAGATATTCCTCTTTCCACCGAAGGCAGAAATGCTGGTGAGGGGACTTAAGACGCTGCCCGGGCTCAATGCCAGCAGGTCGGTCGGGTCCTCAGACATTGGCAAGATTGGACCTGAATTCAGACATGCCTCTACTTTGGAGAGCAGAGTTGATAGCTCCTCGAAAGTATGCTTGAACGTGACCGTGGATTTTTAGAAGAGAGTTTTAAAACTCTTCACCCCAGCTTCCCATAAACCACCCATGTGTGGGGCACTAGGAGGGTTGAAGTGCCAGGATAAATTTTGATAGCTATACTTAGAAAGCACGAGGTTCCTTGTAGCCTCAAGAAACTCACGCGACAGGACCTTGGCAGCGCCGACAAATGTTTTTCCATTATCAGAGTGCATTGTCGCTGGACACCCACGCCTTGCTATGAATCTAGCAAATGCTGCTAAGAACTTTTCGGTCGTGAGTTCCGAAGTAGCTTCTAAGTGGATTGCTTTGGTGCTTAAACACACAAATACGCACACGTACCAGTTGGTTATAAGACATGCTCAGCCTGTATAATTCTTAATATCGAAGGGGCCGGCAAAGTCAACACCGGTATGTGTGAAGGGGCGCGAAAAAGCAGTACGGTGAGCAGGTAGCTCTCCCATGAGTTGGGTCTGAAGCCTTTTGCGATGGATTATCCAAACCTTGCAGGAATGAATCGTGGACTTCACCAACACCTTGAGTTTAGGGATCCAGTATTTTGATCGGATGAGGCGCATCATCAGCTGATTGCCGCCATGCATCGAGATCTGATGCGTGAAGCTTACGAGAAGGCGAGACTACAAACATGATTAGGGCAGTATAACTGGGTGACGCTCATCATAATTGAGAGTTTCGCTAATCGGATGCGACCGCAGGCCCGAATAACGCCGTGTTGGTCTTAAAACGGGTTAAGGTTAAGCAGGCTGCTGAAGCGTGGGACTGATTTCCCTTGGAGGAACCCCTTATACTCTCCCGGATACTCAACCCTTTGTACGAGAATGATCAGATGATTTTGAGCTTTGGAGAGCTCTTTATGATGCAAATCTACTGAGCATGGCTCTGCGCTTCCCTTACAGCGCGTTATAAAACGGAGTACAAAGGCAAACACGCGTATAGCTTTTCCGAACTTAGAAAATCGTTCGAGAAAGCTGAATGCGGAGCAAGCGGTCGCCACATTGACCTGGATCGGACGCTGCTCCAGTTCCGTGTCGAGAGGGACTTCTATGGAGGCTGGCCATTGCTGTTGCGCAACTTGCAACCATTCTGGTCCGTGCCACCACAGTGAACTGTCAAGTGATTCAACTGCTGACACTCTTCTGCTCGCGAGGTCAGCTGGATTGGACTCGGATCTTACGTGGCACCACTGCTTGGAATCTGTGGCCTGAGTAATTCTGGTTTTCTATTCGCCACAAAGGTTGACCACGCACATGGAGGCTTATTTAGCCATGCTAAAACTATTGTCGAGTCAGTCCAGTAGTAACACTCGCACTCTTTAAGCGGAAGTGTTGGAATTACTGCTGCTGACAATTCGGCTAACAACACGGCTCTGCACAACTCTAGTCGTGGGATTGACACCGTCTTTGTGGGAGCGACTCTAGTTTTTGCAGTAAGGAAGTGGACAGAGATTTTGTCCCTTTTTCCGTGCGAACATGAAGCGCAGCGCCATATGCACGCTGAGACGCATCACAGAACCCATGAATCTGTAGCCGGAGCGTTGGCCGGGTTTCTACCCATCGTGGAATGCTCACCTTCTCGAGGCTCGCAAAGTGGTCGAGGAATTCGTGCCACTTCGAAATAAGGTCATCGGGTAGCGGATCATCCCATCCTTGTTCCCTGAGCCATGTTTCTTGCATGAATATCTTTGCTCGGACAATGACTGGCACTAACCAACCAGCGGGATCGAAAGGCTTCGCAATCTGCGAGAGAACTTCTCGTTTTGAAATAAGTGAGTTCGTCGGAAACTGGGAAGGTGAAAAGAAGAACTCATCAGAGTCTGCTTTCCATCGAATACCGAGAGTTTTTGCAGCACTGGCTTCTTTTATCTCGAGGAAGTCGGATCTAAGGCGGTGCTGCTCTGGGATGACTTTGAGCAAGTCTTTTTTATTGGAACTCCACTTTCTTAGTGGAAACCCTGCAGATTAAAGTGCATTAGAAAGTTCGGATATGCATTGCACTGCACAACTCTTAGAGTGAGCGCCTGCTAGCACATCATCAATATACATATAATTGGATATAATGTCACTTGCTAGGGGGTAGCGACACTGCACATCTTTAGCTAGTTGCTGCAGTACTCTGATCGCTAGGAATGGGGCACAGTTCACTCCAAAGGTGAGTGTGTTCAGCTCGAAGTCTCGGAGCTCATTGTCTTTGGTTCGGAAGAGGATTCTTTGGTATGGAGTGTGTTTGGCGTCCACCAGGATTTGTCTATACATTTTGGTAATGTCTGCGTTAAACACGTACTCAAAGAATCGCCATTTTAGGATCTGCATAGTCAGATCCGATTGGAGAACGGGTCCTGGATGTAGGACGTCGTTGAGACTTTTGCCGTTTGTAGACGGACTGGAGGCGTTAAACACAACGCGAAGCTTTGTAGTGGTGCTATCTGGCTTATAGACAGCATGGTGCGGAAGATAAAAGTTGCCTGAGCCGTTGGGGACTGGTCTCATATGACCAAGGTCCGAATACTGCTGAAGGACCTTATCGTACTGCTCTTTGAGGGAGGAGTTCTTGCTTAAGCGATTCTCGTTGCGAAGGAGCTGAGCGAGAACGATAGATCTTGAATGACCTAAGTCAATGGATTCAGGATTCTTAAAAGGGAGGGTGACAACATATCTACCACTTTCGTTTCTGACGATTATCTGCTGAAACAACCTCTCACAAACTGTATCGGACTCCTTTATCAGTTTGACTGGGATATCCTACACCTCCCAAAATTTCGTGAGAAGTTTCTCTAACCTAACTTCTTGGCTGTGCGAAATTCGAGTGGAGAAAGACGAAATGACTTTGGTGCCAGTGTTGAAAAAAGGACCCGTGATGGTCCAGCCAAATATCGTTTCCTGACCTGAAAGGGTACCACAAATATTGGTATGGGACCCCTTAAGCAGTATTGAGGGAAGGACATCAGCCCCCATTAGGAACTTCTATTTGGGAACTCTTATAAAAAGTGGGGTCTGCCAGCTGTAAATCAGGAAGACCTTCCAAAGAACTTTGTGGAATTGTGTAGGAGGGCAGGTTTCCTGCCAACTTTGGAAGTACGTAGGCCGAAGTTTCAATCTGAATTCTTGGCTTAATTCGAGAACCAATATGGAAATGGCATAAACGTTGGGGTTGAGCTGAAACAGCTCCATTGAGCCCCGAAACTTGAGCGTCAACGGACTGATACTGGGGTCGTATCAACTTGAACAGCCGTTCAGAAATTAAAGTTGCTTCTGAACCAGAGTCAACGAATGCACGAGCTGTATATTTTGTTCCCAAAGAACATACTTGGATTATAGCCGTGCCGAGGAGAGCGCTATGTGTGCTTGCCGAGAAGTAATTTTGGACCGTCGTTTGTGGGTGGGAAGTGGACTGTTAATTGACTGGAGTGTCCAAAACTGTTCCAGAACCACCTGTTTGGCAATGCGTCGGACGATGAAGGCGAGTGTTATGACGCCCCTTGCAAGTATGGCAATTATGCGCACTAGTGCAATCTTTGAGGTGATGACCCCTGGCGAAGCAATTTAGACACAGCTTGTGCTGCTTTATAGTGTCGGATCGCTCTTGAACAGACATTTGTAGAAATTTAGGACACGTACGGATTGGATGGTTTTCTTTTGCGCAAAGTTTGCAAGTCTGAATCTTGGCAGTGACTTTGGCTTCAAAGGAGTTCACTCTTTTGGACGGGACTTGTTTTTTGGTAGCCTTAAACGCCAGCTGAGGAGCTACCTGGGGTCGTACATCTTCAATTGCCTCTAAAGTTCGGTACCGCTCTAACAAGAAATTATTTAGCTCACCCCAAGTCGGAATATCTGCAGTACTATGGAGAGACTGTTCCCACAGTGATAAAGTGAGTTTAGGAAGTATTGAGGAACACATGAAAACGAGGATACAATCCCAATTCTCAGTGGAGATATTGGAGAGTTCTAGAGCCGATAGGCACCCTTGGATGGTGCTCTGTAAATCCTTTAATGCGGCTGCAGACTCGTGAGAAATGGGTTGTACATTGAACTGAATTCGAAGTTGACTGTTGACTAACAGTCTTTTGTTTTCAAACCTGTTGACGAGTGCTTGCCATGCTGACGCAAAACCATCATTTGTGAGAGGGGATTTGGAAACGATAGCCTTAGCATCGCCACTCGTCTTTGAGTTTAAGTGGAATAGTTTTTTGACTGGGGTAAGACTTGGATTGTTGATATACACTGCTGTGAAAATGTCCCGGAACGTAGGCCATTTCAAATAGTCTCCGGAAAAGACTTCAGTGTCAACAGGCGGTAAGCGGCAGCCTCTCGGCTGATAGGCAACATTTGGACCCTGAATTGGAACCGTAGCGTTCTCAATTTGTTCGCTAAGCATGGATGCACAACGCTCGTACGCCCCATAGCAATGGTCATATTTCGAATGGTGGATTGCTGTGTCCCTCAGATTCGGAGAGCGCTCTTGAACAGCGCTCGAATTCCTGCTCGACCTTGTCCCACAAGGTCCGAATCTGTTCTTGTCTGACTTTGAGCGTGTGCAGTGACACGTCGGAATTGGAGGCGAATTTAGACTCAAACTGACTGAGACGATCGGTGACGGAAATGAATGTGGTTAAAGTAAACATACTTTGCATTTTTAGTTTTTGACCGACGAATCTAGTAACTAGCGGCGGGACTGTATCTGGACACTTTGCAGATGTGGACGTTATTTTTATCCTTGGCCTCGTCAATGGGCATGCTAGGATCTTAAGCAGTCAGAAATAAATAACTATTTATTGAGGACGATATACACATATGCCAATAAAAACAGAACAGTTCGAAACGGTGCACAAAAAAAAATAACCGTATTATTTTTTTTTATCAATGCGAATTAGGAATTTCTTATTAAATAAAAACACGATTTATTTAATTACCTCGAAACGATAACGATAAATCACGAGCATATAAAAATATGAACGTCGGATGCGGAACGTAGTTGTGATGCTAAACGATGAAACCGTTTAGTATATGTCGATATCGATCTCGTCGATAGTTTGTATTAGCATGCGAATGTTATTACAAAGAACTTGCAATGCTTTTGAATTAATTATGAACAAAAAACGCATGTAGTATTTAATGGTTTAAATTAGTTGTAATTGTGTTTGTGATCGGCCGCCTTATTAAAAATGTATTTATTTATTTGTTGTAGGCGGCCAGATATAATTGTGTTATATTTTGTTATTATATATGTGCATGTCCAGTGTATTGAAAGTGGAATATGTAATAATATAAATAATTTTTTTTTTTATAAAAAAATTAAATAATGTTTATGAAGTAATTGATATACCCCAATTTCGGAAAGGGCATAAAAAGAAAATAAATATAAAAAAAATTAACAAAACAAAAAAACTACAAGTGGAAACGTTGCAGTCGGACGCAACCGACTGCGGCATACTCGATACCAGAATTAAAACCGGTAAAAAGAGGCCTGATTGCAAAGGGGTACGGATGCGGCAGGGGCTTACGCTGCCTTAAAGATTCTCCGATGCAGATGGGGATGCCACCGGCTATCTTCATACCAAATTTGGTGACTCTAGCTCAAAATTTGTAAAAGGTGGGGAAAGGGGGGGCTTGGGGCGGTTTGGGTGGGCGTGGCATCCCAATTTGTGATGCAGATCTTTGTGGAATGTCAATTGTTATCTTCATACCAAATTTGGTGACTTTAGCTCAAAATTTGTAAATGGTGAGGAAAGGGGGGGGCTGGGGGCGGTTTGGGTGGGCGTGGCATCCCAATTTTTGTTGCAGATTTGGTGACTCTAGCTCGAAATTTGTAATAAGTTTGGAAAGGGGGGCTGGGGGCGGTATGGGTGGGCGTAGCATCCAAATTTTTGATGCAGATCTTTCTGAAATGTCAATTGCTATCTTCATACCAAATTTGGTGACTCTAGCTCAAAATTTGTTATAAGTGGGGAAAGGGGGGCTGGTGGCGGTATGGGTGGGCGTGGCATCCAAATTTTTGATGCAGATCTTTGTAAAATGTCAATTTCTATCTTCATACCAAATTTGGTGACTCTAGCTCGAAATTTGTAATAAGTGGGAAAGGGGGGCTGGGGGGAGTATGGGTGGGCGTGGAATCCAAATTTTTGATGCAGATCTTTCTGAAATGTCAATTGCTATCTTCATACCAAATTTGGTGACTCTAGCTCGAAAATTGTAAAAAGTGAGGAAAGGGGGCGAAGTGGAGGGCGTGGCTCCAAAACTTTGATGCAGATTTTTGAGGGTCGTTGCCAGCTATCTTCCTACCAAATTTGGTGGCTCTAGCTCCACAACTCTGGAAGATACACGCATTCCCGTTTTTGACGAAGCGTTGGGGTGGATGGGGGCGGCTAGGGCAGTATTGGTGGGCGTGGCATCCAAACTTTTGATGCAGTTTTTAGGGGGTCGTCATCACCTATCTTGGCACCAAATTTGGTGGCTCTAGCTCAAAAACTGTGGGAGATATAGCCATTTCTGATTTCAAAATGCGGGGGGCTGGGGGCGGAGTGGGTGGGCGTGGCTCCAAAATTTTTGATGCAGTTTTTTGGGGGTCGTTACCAGCTATCTTCCCACCAAATTTGGAGGCTCTAGCTCCACAACTCTGAAAGATACACGCATTCCCGTTTTTGACGAAGCGTTGGGGCACATGGGGGTGGCTAAGGCGGTATTGGTGGGCGTGGCATCCAATCTTTTGATGCAGTTTTTGAGGGGTCATCATACCCTATCTTGGCACCAAATTTGTTGGCTATAGCTCAAAAACTGTGGGAGATATAGGCTCTTTTTATTTTAAAATTCGGGGGCTGGGGGCGGAATGGGGGGCGTGGCTCCAAAATTTTTGATGCAGTTTTTTGGGGGTTGCTAATAGCTATCTTCTTACCAAATTTGGTACTTATAGCTGTAAGGATGTGCGAAATATGTGGATTTATCGGTTTTGAGTTATCGAATTTATCGATTTGTCAGCCCCCCAGTTATCGTAGAACCCCCATCTTGACACTTTAATTTACTATCCCATAGATAAAGAGATTTGGAAAGTTTCAAGTCTCTAGCTTGAAGGGTGTGGAAAAAAGTTGCGTTCATACAGACGGACAGACGGACAGACACCATGACGGACATTGCACAAACTCAATATACTCTTTACCTTCGGTATCGAGTATAAAAAAAAATATGTGACAAGTTAAATGGAAAAAAGTGTATACCCCACTTGTTGGAAAAAAGATAGGGTATCACAAACCGTTGGCTACTGACATCTGTTGGTTGGACAGCCAACGATAACGGTTTGGAGTCAGTGACCAACGTATGTATGTACGTTCACTTTTCAATGCATATACAAATGCAAATATGCCGCCGAAAACTTTATTTTTTTTTTTTATGTCGCGATGGAAAAATTATTATATGAAATTATTTATTATGTGGAATAATAATAATAGTACATATGTGATAATAATAATCAATAAAAAAAAAATTTTTTTTTTTTTAATAAAAAAGTTAAATAATATTTGTAATTGATATACCCCAATTCGGAAAGGGTATTTAAAAAAAAAAACAACAAAAAAGTTATGTGACGAGTTGATTGGAGAAAAGTATATACCCCACTTGTTGGAAAAAAAGATAGGGTATCACAAACCGTTGGTTACTGACATCTGTTGCTTGAGCAGCCAACGATAACGGCTTGGATTCAGTGACCAACGTATGTATGTATGTGAGTTTGCCGGCATATGCTTGTATATCCCTGTGGTACGGCTGGTGTCAAGGCTAAATCGTTAGCTTCGAGTAATGCAGAGGGCGTTAGGAAAATAAATCTAAAATCAAAAAAATCAGCCCTATTATGCATCACTAGTCGCTAGACAAATCGTTAGGCACTAGTAATACAAAGGGCGTTAGGTAAATAAAACGAAAAACAAAACTTAACTGTCCTATGATGCATCACTAGTCGCTAGCTAAATCGTTAGGCACTAGTAATGCAGAGGGCGTTAGGTAAATAAAACGAAAAACAAAACTTAACTGTCCTATGATGCATCACTAGACGCTAGCTAAATCGTTAGGCACTAGTAATGCAAAGGGCGTTAGGTAAATAAAACGAAAAACAAAACTTAACTGTCCTATGATGCATCACTAGTCGCTAGCTAAATCGTTAGGCACTAGTAATGCAGAGGGCGTTAGGTAAATAAAACGAAAAACAAAACTTAACTGTCCTATGATCCAGTTATGCAGAGATAAATGAAACGAAAAACAGCAAAGGTCATAAAAGTGACAGAAGCAACAGTAGAAGATGAAGAGTACATGTTTAAGTTAACGGCGTATTAACTAGTTATAACCAGCTTTTGTCAATTTTTGTCTTCGATTGTGCGCTCTTGTTTTCGGTCGCCAGCAAATTTTTCGGTACAGTCAGTACTGTCTTGTGCTAAATCGAGAGAAGACTTGCGTAATTTTTGTAAGCAAATAGCTTTTTATGTTTATGTTTTTGTTGTGATTGTTTTTATTTGTTCAGTGTTTTAATTGACTATTTAGAAGTTTAAGCGGTTGACTTACTTTTACTCTTATAATGAAGGTGACAAAAAAAAAATATATAACAAATAGACATTTAAGGCGTTTAGTCAATAATGAAAAAAAAAAATGCTTTGAAAATGTATGAGCGCTTGCATGCAGGGCTCAACTGAGACGCAATGCTTTGCGGAAAAGTGATAGTGAAATGGATGTGGACAATAATTTATATGACAATGAAACGGACAACAATTAAGATTTTTATATTAATAGAAAGAACAACAACCCAACTTTAAATCAAAAACTAAAAACTGGCATATTAAGCACAGTGTTTCCAGAGATTGTGTAATTGACCTAATAAAAATTCTTAGAGAGGAAAATTTGCTCATTTTTTAAGTCGAATTGCCCGATTTTTCCGGACATAACAAAAATAGCTGGTAGGCAATATTTACATATAGGTTTAAAGAAACAGTTAGAAAATATAAATAAAGTTGTTGAGTTCGGTGATAGTTTAAGCTTAGATGTAAACATTGATGGACTACCGCTTTTCAAAAGTTCGAGAACGCAGTTGTGGCCAATTTTAGTCCGGCTTAACAATGTAGAAAGATGTCCAGTTTTTTCTGTTGGTGTGTTTGTATGTAACACAAAGCCTTCAAATTGTGAACAGTTTTTAGAAAAATTTGCTAGCGAAGTTTCCGAATTGATGGAGACCGGGTTTTCATTTAATAATAAAATTGTTGATACCCGCATAAGATCTTTTGTTTGTGATGCACCAGCCCGGGCATTTATAAGTGGTACACCCTCCCACAAATCCCGACATGGGTGCTCTAAGTGCTTGCAGGTGGCCGGAAAAATAGAGGGAGTCCTTACTTATAGTGAAGAGGTGGTAATACTAATAAGTAATCTAGATTTTGCAAACAAGTTTTTCCATAAAGTCCCTATAGCTAATTTAAGAAGAGTATCGGAAAAATTGGTTGAAATAAGTAAATATGTTCCTAGAGAGTTTTCTCGCAAGCCGAGGACTTTAAACGATTTAGTACATTGGAAAGCCATTGGTAATTGTTTTAAAAGGTGAGATTCATGAAGATTTATATTATACTTTTCTTTTGCTGCACTGCTCCTGCAGAATTATTTCTTGTGCTACACAACGAACATCAACAAACTTAGGAACTGTGAAATTAATGCTACATGACTTTGTCCAGAATTTTTCAAGTCTTTTTGGGAAAAATAGCATTTCATACAATGTACACAGCCTTTTGCATTTAGAAGATACGGTGAAGCAATTTGGAGATCCATTTTCTGGATCGGCTTACGCATTTGAGAACTATTTACAAAATATAAAACACATGGTTAGAGGTCCCACTAAAATTTTAGAACAACTCCATAGAAAAATATATGAAGTACCTTTTTGTTTATTGCCAGAGAAAACTACAAACAAAGTAAGCAACAAAAAAAAATACATTTTTAAAGGATGTGTACTATCCTGCAAGCAACCAGATAATTATTGTTTTTTGAAAGGTATAGTTCCCGTTATTATAAGCGATTTTGGGGATAATTTTTTAATGGGCAGAAGGTTTAAAACAACACAAAGTCTCTATGAAGAGCCTTTTGATTCCACCAGCTTAGGTATATATGTTGTGTATGATCTAGAAAATGATAAAGAAATGTTTGCTTTATCGATTTGGAGTGTAAGTCAATCGCATTACCTTTTAAAAATAAATTACTTATAATGCCACTGTTGCACTTTTTATTAAAAATTATTTTCCTGATTACAACAGCAATCTTCAATATACATTTTTCTCACAATAAACACAAAGGAACAAAACACTACACCACGAAAAATTTTAAAAATCAATTATAAAAACAACAAAAATGACATGACGCCAACAAATAATAACAATAGTTCTACATCAAAATGCTCATCCTACATAAATAAAGAGGATTTAAAAGGTACGTTTTAATACGAATATAATTTAAAAGAGATTTTAACATAGTGTTTTTTCGATATCTACAGATTTTTTTAAAATGGAATTGGCAACCTTGAGCGCTCAATTCCAAGTCGTTTTAAGCGAGGTGGCCGAGCAAAAGGTATTGATACAGCAACTGCTCAGGGAGAAGACGCAAACAGACGATATACGCGAGGGCTTTCCTATTAAGTCGAAGGAGGACCTCGTAAAGTTAAATAAATGTATTGAGCTGGGTGATAAGAATAAAGATGTAAGTAGATACGACAATTTAAATTCTATTATATTTATTTTTATTAATCATTTATAACAATTTCAGGTTGAAACAATGGCAGTGCTTCTTGGGCCTTCAGGGCCAAAAACTAATTTAAAGTATATTTAGACGGACGAGCTATACATGCATTACAACGTCGATGGTGTTTTGGGCAAGGAATCGCTGAAGGAATTAAGCTTCTGCTTTCGCTCTTTAATAGGTAAAAGTAATTAAAAGTTTAATTGATATTAAACTAAAACAATATTTTACTTTACAGACGCAATCTCTAAGTGCCAAGCTGGCCCGCCGGAGCCGGAGCTGCGAAAGGCGATTAAATTTAAAAAAAAAATTATGCTCCTTTAATAAATAATTTTATTTAATATAAAACCAACAAATTTATATGTTTCTTACTAATTTTGTACCAGCGGAATGTACTAGCGAAATAGCTAACTATGCCGTACTAGCGATATTACTGGGCCTTTGGTACCAGATAAGTCGCTAGCGATTACCCTGAAGCGAAGTGTCAAGTGCAATAGAACTAGCGAAATAGCTAAGTCTGGCGTCCTAACGATATTCCTAGGCCTTGCGTACCATAGAAATAGCTAGCGACTTGCCCTAGCCAAACAGCCGAGTAGGGCGTTCTAACGATTTAGCTACTCCCTCGGTACCGGTGCAATCGCTAGCTAGTGGTAATACACTGTCGTACCGCTCGGTACGTTTGCGGACATCCTCGAACAAAAGTCGTTAGGTAAATTGCATTGCTGGTGGAGCGGCGCGTACCGGTACCAATCACTGAGGCCTAGACATATCGCTAGTCTCGTCCCGGTGTAGCGTACTGCAGGGATATGTAAGTACGTTCACTTTGCAATGCATATGCAAAAGCAATTATGCCGGCTGAGTTTTTTTTGACGCGATGAAAAAATAATATGTGGATATAATTTATGCACTTGCCCTTTAATGTGGGCGTTAATGACTTGAACGGAGTGTTCTGAGAGTAAGCACCAGTTAGATAAGTATATTTGCGGAGGAATTGTCACTTGGCAAAATGCAAAAAATATATGGAAAAATATGACTTATCAGTGGTCTCTGATCGGAAAAATCCAACGATGCTTGCTGTGCTGATCTTAGAGTGATCCGGCTCGAAGGACCAATGTTTCTGGGGTAGGCTGGGTTTTCCGGGGTGTGATGGTGGCTTCAAAAAATGACTCCGTTTTCGCTTGCGTAGAGGTGTGTTGAAATAAAAAAAATCCAAAGGCAGGAAGCACGTCGTTTTTCCTTCACTTATATTTTTCAACTAAATATACATGTTGCGAAAGTTAACTAGCCTAGCTTACATATTACATTGTTGCTGACATGAGGTGGATTTGCAATGTCTGCAGAGAGAAGGTAAGAGAGCGGTAACTCCTTGTTCAATGTTTTGGTGGTAGGCTGGGTTTTCCGGGGTGTGATGGTGGCTTCAAAAAATGACTCCGTTGTCGCGTGCGTAGAGGTGTGTTAAAATAAAAAATCCAAAGGCAGGAAGCACGTCGTTTTTTCTTCACTTAGATTTTTCAATTGAAACATTAAAATTAAGGACGAATATGAGAGCTCATCTTCATGGAAGTGACAATGATTTCCCACAACATCTGCTAAAACTTGGGGAAGGAATTTTCCCTGCTCCAAATTTAAGCGGATATAGTGACATTATTCTGGATGAGTCTCTAGGCCAAATACTTCATAATTTGAAAAATTTAATAGATTCAGTATACCCTGATATCAAGAATTTGCACGAATGAAAAGGACTTTCATTGGTTGTGCTCTAGATAGACACTGTAACTAATATTGAAGATACAGTTCATTATCCACAGGAATTTTTGAATTCCTTGAACCCTTCTAGATTACTACCACACGAATTGACGTTAAAAATTGGAATTCCAATCATGCTGTCGAGAAATGTAAGCCCTCCAAGCATGTGCAATGGGACGAGGTTGCTTATTAAGGAGTTAAGAAAAAATTTAATTGTAGCGACTATTATGACCAGTCCAGCAGCTGGTCAACTAGCTCATATACCGAGGATACCGATGATCCCAACTGATTTGCCAATCCCATTTATACGACTTCAATTTCCGGCTAAAATATCTTTCGCATTAACAATTAACAAGTCCCAAGGTCAAACCTTCGAATAAGTTGGGATTGATCTGCGAAAGAAATGTTTTACTCATGGTCAATTATACGTTGGTCTATCGCGCGTTGGAGTCCCTGAAAATCACTTTATTTTGCTGCCACAAAATAAAACCACATCAAATATTGTTTACAGGGAGGCTCTTACTCAATAAATTAAATGGCTTTTGTTTTGCGGTTCTGACCTTTTAACAATTAGTATAAATATAATCAAAAAAAATATTCAAAAATGACAACAAAAAAATAAAAGTGAACAAGTGGAAACGTTGCAGTCGAACGCAACTGACTGCGGCATACTCGATACCAGTATTAAAACCGGTAAAAAGAGGCCTGATTGCAGAGGGGTACGGATGCGGCAAGGGTGTACGCTTCCTGAAAGATTCTCCGATGCAGATGGGGATGCCACCAGCTATATTCCTTAAAAATTTGGTGACTCTAGCTCAAAGTTTGTAAAATGTAGGGAAAGGGGGGGGGTGGCTGGGGGCAGATCAACATCGAACAGAAACGGCTCCATTAAGCTAGCGTTCGCATCCTCATCTCCAATGCAACACGAGCCCATCGTCCTGAAAAAAAAAAAATAGTTGAATTGTTAATAATATGAAATTCAAATAATACAAATTTAAAATGACTTACGTTCTCTGTTCTGACACGTCAGGCAAAAAAGCCATATGCGCGGCAAACTCCCATTCGCCTATATTTGGGACACTAAGCACAATGCCGCCAGCACTCCCACTCTTTGCCCGTTTGCGCCTTTGTTTCAGGTGGTATCTGTGGCTATCGCGTAGTCCCGCCCATGCCATCTTGCAATCATCAACAGCAATGTAAACACGCTTATATATATATAATTATGTTGTTTATTTTGTTCAAGCTATTTACCATCTTTTCGCGATTCGGCGCCAATTTCCTCCCAAGCCATTTTATACACTTAACCCATTAAATGGGTAAATAATGGTTTTGTGCAAAAGTATGTAACAGGCAGAAGGAAGCATCTCCGACCCTATAAAGTATATATATTCTTGATCAGAATCAATAGCCGAGTCGATTTAGCCATGTCCGTCTGTCCGTCCGTCTGTCCTTCTGTATGAACGCGTGGATCTCAGAGACTACGAGAGCTAGAGACTTCAGATTTTGGATATAAGTTTTCCTATACCATGAGCAGAACAAGTTTGCTTCAAATTATCGATAACTATTCTGGTTTCCGATATACACATATAATCGATAACAAAAAATATCGAATTTGGAAAATGAAGAAATGAGGGTTGAAAGAATGAGTAACGATTGATCTTTTCTGAAAATTTCGTCCAAATCGGTTAAGAAACACCGGAGATATCGAGCTTAATCGATTGAAGTTAAGTCAGTATACCAAAGTCTTATATAAATTTAATTTATTTTTTGCAACTGGGTTCAGGCTATATTCTAGTCGGGCTCTCCGGACTAGAGCCTTCTTACTTGTTTATATACACAATAGTAATATGCAGGTTGCTAGTTATGTCCCACAAGACTGGCCGACGCTCAATTGCCTGAATAAGTGCTGATTTTTACCATATTCCTCAAAATTTTTGAACCGATTCTTGCGTCCCGACATGTTGTTTGTTTTTATACCCTTAACCCATAAAATTGGTAAATAGGGGTATAATGGTTTTGTGCAAAAGTATGTAACAGGCAGAAGGAAGCATCTCCAACCCTATAAAGTATATATATTCTTGATCAGCATCAAAATCCGAGTCGATTTAGCCATGTCCATCTGTCCGTCCGTCTGTCCGTCTGTCTGTCTGTCTGTCTGTCTGTATGAACGCGTGGATCTCAGAGACTACAAGAGCTAGAGACTTCAGACTTGGGATATAAGTTCTCCTATACCATTTGCTTCAAATTATCGATAACTATTCTGGTTTCCGATATACACATAGAATCGATAACAAAAAAATATCGAATTTGGAAAATGTAAAAATGAGGGTTGAAAGAATTGGTAACGATAGAGTTTTTCTGAAAATTTCGTCCAAATCGGTTAAGAAACACTGGAGATATCGAATTTAATCGATTGAAGCTAAGTCAGTGTACCAAAGTCTTATATAAATTTAATATATTTATTGCAACTGGGTTCAGGGTATCTTCTAGTCGGGCTCTCCCGACTAGAGCCTTCTTACTTGTTTACGACTGTAAATAGGTGCTGAAAGCTATTTACTTCCCGTAACATTTAAACATTTTCATTGTTCAACACTACCGTACTACCTGTAGCCCATAGACTAATAAACCTAACATAGATTAGAAATAAGCGCCGGTAACTTTAACAGAAAAAGTTATACGAATAAAACCAGCTCGCTTGAGGGGAAACAGCACTAAACGAAAGACCTGCTTGCTTATCTACTCTGGCGGTTTGTTTACCATCAGCTGGTGGAGAGAGAAGTATCAGTAAAATTAAAGCGGCCATTATTGCATAGGGTTTTTGTTTTGATTGCAAAGTGTGCGAAGCGCAAGGCATAATTAAATGTTGCCGCACTTCGTTTCTCTTGTTGTTGTCACAAAATTTAAAATCGACAATTTTAGACTTTTGCTTCGATCTGCCTGCTGCTGCTCAACAAGAAAGGGTGGTATAGACTTCATATGAACTTTGTGCAATTAAATAGCAAAACATGGGATACTTTAATATCATTTCTGTTTTTCATGTTTATTTGTATTTTGGCAATTAGTGAGGGCCCTCAAAACAAATAAAGCAAGTTGTATATATATAAATAAACTAACACTTATTAAACGTATTTATACCCATAAAATGGGTAAATAAGGGTATAATGGTTTTGTGCAAAAGTATGTAACAGGACTTAGGAGTACTTAGGAGTTACACTCGACTCCAAGCTCAACTGGAATGCACACCTTGAAAAGACCATAAATAAAGCCACTGGATCATACTTCGCTTGTAACAGGCTTTTCGGTAGAACATGGGGCTTAAGTCCCAAAATGATCTACTGGTTTTTTAACACTGTGGTAAAACCGATCCTAACCTATGCATCTCTTGCTTGGTGGATGAAATCTACCCAGAAGACAGCTGCGGCTGCACTTACCAAACTACAACGACTGGTCTGCATAGGCATCACTGGAGCCATCCGAACATGCCCCACTGCAGCACTTGGAGTCATAACTGGCATACCCTCTTTACCCATCACCCTGAAAAAGCAGGCCTGCCTGGGGGCACTTCGCCTTCAAAACATCACCTACATAAAAAGCGGTGATCTTACCGGGCATCTTCGGGTTCTCGAACCCCTAATAAATGACAAACAACTGACAAACAGAAACCAAAACTTGTTTTCCACAGAAACTTCTCTGTAGTCTTGCACACCAGACATGCCTGGAAAACAAAATCTATACCTCTGCCCAGTGGTTCACAAACTTGGTACACCGACGGGTCGAAACTGGAAAACGGCGACACCGGGGCTGGTATTTTCGGACCAAGGTTCAACAAGTCCATAGCCATGGGAAAGTCTCCAACCATTTTCCAAGCAGAGATATACGCCATAGAAATCTGTGCTCGTGAATGCCTTCGCAGGAAAATGCAAGGTGCACGGATTTACATATTCTCTGACAGTCAGGCGGCGCTCATAGCAATGAAATCCTACACGATCTCCTCCAGACTTGTAGAGAACTATTTCCAACAGCTGAACGCCCTTGCCTCCAAGAACATCTTAACGGTGGGCTGGGTGCCAGGGCATGAAGGCCATATAGGAAACGAGGTAGCAGACTCCCTAGCAAAACGCGGGGCGATGACACCACTAATCGGTCCTGAACCGTTCTGTGGACTTTCGCAAGGACACATAAGAGAACTGGTCAAGAAATGGGAGGAAAAGGAGATAAGCCGCCACTGGACCGACAGTGCAGGGCTGAGACAATCCAAACAATTTCTCGGCCCCCAGATGACGCGACCAAAATGCATCATCAACTTAAAAAAGAACAAAATTCGCACTTTAACAGGCTACCTAACGGGTCATTGCAACCTAAGGTATCACCTTAAGAAATTAAAACTTTCGGAAATCGACACATGCAGATTCTGTGAGATGGAGCTAGAAACATCAGAACATGTTCTATGTGAATGCCCCTCGCTAAGCAGACGTCGACTTCTACAACTAGGAGGTGAACTTATCCCCCCCTTCAGGATATGGGAACACATAGACCCTACCAAAGTGCTCTCTTTTATCAGAAGCCTCGGTATAGAGGCTCTACCCTAATTCCTACAGGCCGGCACAAAAGATCTAACATCTGGTCGCAGTGCAACAAAGCCCTAGTAATAATAATAATAATATTAATGTAACAGGCAGAAGGAAGCATCTCCGACCCTATAAAGTATATATATTCTAGATCAGCATCAAAATCCGAGTCGATTTAGCCATGTCCGTCTGTCCGTCCGTCTGTCCTTCTGTATGAACGCGTGGATCTCAGAGACTACAAGAGCTAGAGACTTCAGATTTGGGATATAAGTTCTCCTATACCATGAGCAGAACAAGTTTGCTTCCAATTATCGATGACTGTTCTGGTTTCCAATATACACATGCGATCGATAACAAACAAATATCGAATTTGGAAAATGTAAAAATGAGGGTTGAAAGAATTGGTAACGATAGAGCTTTTCTGAAAATTTCGTCCAAATCGGTTAAGAAACACCGGAGATATCGAATTTAATCGATTGAAGCTAAGTCAGTATACCAAAGTCTTATATAAATTTAATATATTTATTGCAACTGGGTTCAGGGTATCTTCTAGTCGGGCCCTCCCCACTAGAGCCTTCTTACTTGTTTGTATTCAAATACTGAAAATAAGCTATCTGTATATTAAAATTATGTATTTGACTTTTATTGACAATATGTAATTGAATATTAGGACAAGGGGTATTTATACTCGTTACCGAAGGTAAAGAGTATATTGATTTTGTGCAATGTCCGTCATGGTGTCTGTCCGTCTGTCCGTCCGTATGAATGCAAGTTTTTTCCACACCCTTCAAGCTAGAGACTTGAAACTTTCCAATTCTCTTTATCTATGGGATAGTAAAAGTAAAAGTTAGTAAAGTGTCAAGATGGGGGTTCTGCGATAACTGGGGGTGGGCAAATCGATAAATTCGATAACTCAAAGCCGATAAATTCACATATTTCACACATTCTTACAGCTCGAACTACCAAATTTGGTAAGAAGATAGCTACTAGCAACCCCTGAAAACTGCATCAAAAATTTTGTAGCCACGCCCACCCATTCCGCCCCCAGCCCCCTAAATTTTTAAGTCTAAAAAGCCTATATCTCCCACAGTTTTTGAGCTATAGCCACCAAATTTGGTGCCAAGATAGGTGATAATGACCCCCTAAAAAATTAATCAAAAGTTTGGATGCAACGCCCACCAATACTGCCCAAGCCGCCCCCATCCGCCCCAACGCTTCGTCAAAAACGGGAATGCGTGTATCTTCCAGAGTTGTGGAGCTAGAGCCACCAATTTTGTTAGTAAGATAGCTGGCAACGACCCCCAAAAATCCGCATCAAAGTTTTGGAGCCACGCCCACCCATTCCACCCCCTTTCCCATTTTTTACAAACTTTGAGCTTAAGTCACCAAAATTGGTATGAAGATAGCAATTGACATTCCACTTAGATCTGCATCAAAAATTTGGATGCCACGCCCAACCATACCGCCCCCAGCCCCCTTATCCACTTTTTACAAGCTTCGAGCTAGCGTCACCAAAATTGGTATGAAGATAGCATTTGACAACCCACAAAGATCTACATCAACAATTTGGATGCCACACCCACCCATACCACCCCCAGCCCCCCCATCCACACCTTTTACAAATTTTGGGCTAGAGTCACCCAATTTGGTATTAAGATAGCAGTTGACAATCCACAAAGATCTGCATCAAAAAATTTGGATGCCACACCCACCCAATCCGCCCCCAGCCCCCCTTTCCCCATCTTTTACATACTTTGAGCTAGAGTCATCAAATTTGGAAGGAAGATAGCTGGTGGCATCCCCATCTGCATCGGAGAATCTTTAAGGCAGCGTACACCCCTGCCGCATCCGTACCCCTTTGCAATCAGGCCTTTTTTTACCGTTTTTAATACTGGTAACGAGTATATCGCAGTCGGTTGCGTCCGACTGCAACGTTTCCACTTGCTTTACTATGCGCATTTTGTGCGTACCCTATTAGACCAGCCAGCACGTTGCTTGCTTTGTTTCAGTTCTGCTTTGCGTTCAGCGGCCAGTGCATTAAAGGATAGGCGGCGGGCCAGCGGAAGCAAGAACGATTAAAATGTGTTAGTATGCGTATGCATGTGCGTTTGCTTCATTATTGCTGGGCCTTACGAGTTTTCGGCAAATGCCTTGGACAAGTGACAACTGAATACACTTTCAACATATGTGCTCATCGCTGCATAACTGTATGATAGATGCGATGGCAAAATTGTTGGAAAGTGTCATAGAGCTAAAAACATAGAAGAGTATGAATGACCAGCAATGCAAAACTGATATTTGCCTGTCTATTTTATTTGACGCTTAGAAGGGAGGGTAGTTTAACTTTGCATGAACTTTGCAATTATATGAATTAACACGAGATACTTAAATATGATATTCATAATATAGGTTTACTTGTGTTTTGGCCATTAGTAAGGGAGTTTTGAATTAAATAAACATAATAAATATGACTTAATTTAAAGCTTTAACTAATGCTAAGAATAGCGTTATTTGGTATTAAAATATACATATATCTAAATTTGGCAAACACTAATAAACACATTCCTTATAAACAACCGAGTCGATATAGCCATGTGCATCCGTCTGTCTTTATGTATGCTTCGCTTTGTATATATAAAAGGTATCTTCTAGTCAAGATTTTTCTGACTAGAATATTCATAGCTTGGTATTACTCTCGATGGGTACACACATAGAAGCACCCAAAAATATTACAATAATAACATACACGCTGAGCCCGATCATGTTTCTACATACATAATCATACATACATACTATGCGCCGTTCTTATATGTATGCATAGCACCGCTCTAGCACTCTAATTCAAAATTCACAAACAGCTATCAATAATCAAAACAAAGCAATGTTAAAAACAATTCAGAAATGGCGGGACGACGCATAGCAGCCAGAATCCAAACAAACGCAGCTGATAATCGTTGATGGGTAAAGCAGTTTTTCGTTAAGTCAGGCAAGCTGGTTTTGATGCGTTTAACTAAACAGGGCTGTTAACTATGCCAGTAGCCAGCAGAACTGCAGACCCAAAATGTAAGTACGGTACTGAAGCTGTACGAGTCCAATTTTTTTATTAGAAGTTTTTACAGTACGGGAGCTGTACAGGCTTCTGCGTACAGGCCTTAACAATTAACAAGTCCTAAGGTCAAACCTTCGAATAAGTTGGGATTGATCTGCGAAAGAAATGTTTTACTCATGGTCAATTATACGTTGGTCTATCGCGCGTTGGAGCCCCTGAAAATCACTTTATTTTGCTGCCACAAAATAAAACCACATCACATATTGTTTACAGGGAGGCTCTTACTCAATAAATTAAATGGCTTTTGTTTTGCGGTAATGACCTTTAAACAATTAGTATAAGTAAAAATTAAAAACAAGTGGAAACGTTGCAGTCGAACGCAACCGACTGCGGCATACTCGATACCAGCATTAAAACCGGTAAAAAGAGGCCTGATTGCAAAAGGGTACGGATGCGGCAGGAGTGTACGCAGCCTTAAAGATTCTTCGATGCAGATGGGGATGCCACCAGCTATATTCCTTTCAAATTTGGTGACTCTAGCTCAAAGTTTGTAAAAGGTGGGGACAAGGGGGCTGGGAGCGGTATGGGTGGGCGTGGCATCCAAATTTTTGAAGCAGATCTATATAAAATGTCAATTGCTATCTTCATACCAAATTTGGTGACTTTAGCTCGAAATTTGTAATAGGTGTGGAAAGAAGGGGCTGGGGGCGGTATGGGTAGTTGTGGCATCAAAATTTTTGATGCAGATCTCTGTGAAATGTCAATTGCTATCTTCATACCAAATTTGGTGACTTAAGCTCAAAGTTTGTAAAAAATGGGAAAGGGGGTGGAATGGGTGGGCGTGGCTCCAAAAGTTTTGATGCAGTTTTTTGGGGGTTGCTAGTAGCTATCTTCTTACCAAATTTTGTACTTCTTGCTGTAAGGATGTGCAAAATATGTGGATTTATCGGTTTTGAGTTATCGAATTTATCGATTTGCCAGCCCCCCAGTTATCGTAGAACCCCCATCTTGACACTTTAATTTACTATCCCATAGATAAAGAGAATTGGAAAGTTTCAAGTCTCTAGCTTGAAGGATGTGGAAAAAACTTGCATACATACGGACGGACAGACACCATGACGGACAATGCACAAAACCAATATACTCTTTACCTTCGGTATCGAGTATAAACAGCATCAACAGAATACAACTATCTTATCACTAATCGCTTTAACCTATCATGCTCTGCGCAGCATAAGAGCAACTTAACGTAATTTCTAACTGTTGTTTTGCATAAGCTCTTATATTTATTTTCTTACACTGTCTATTGCTTGCCCTTGGCCTTCAGCTGAGTGCAAGCCGCTGTTGCATTTCTGCAGTCGTTCAGTTCAATGAAATTCGGCAGGTAACTGAGCATCGATCGTCAAACGAAAAATCGTTAATTATTGCACAGCCCAAATCGGGATAAGTTTCAATACATAACTTTAAACATTTGTAAATATTAGTCTAAGTTTGACCACTATCGCTGCAGTTATAATAATTAATACTTTCGGAAAATTCAATAGCTATTGAAAAATCTCGGTAGCTCAACAGAATTCCTGAATGAAAAACTTAAACTTTCTATTAATACTGCAATCACGGTTGCCACAATTGGTGTTTTGCCACCAAAACTGGCTCTTTTTTTCCCTAATGGCACTTTTTTTTTGCAGTTTGGCTCGTTTTTTCTTATGATTGGCTTCAGAAAATATATATTTTTATACATTACTCATCACACAATTAGTATCGTTTATGGCACTGAAAATTATTGATACAGCGGCCAAATACCAAAATAAAAAGCAATTCTGTAAACAATCGGCGCATAATCCCATCGTCAACTCGTTGAACACCGGTGGCGGCGACGTTCTCATGATAATTAAAGAAAATGGAAAAGTAAGTAAACAATTAATTATCATAGCTTGTGAGTAGTAGGGAACTGCCGGTTCTACCCCAAAGGGATGCCGACAATTTATGACCCCATTAAATTTTATTACCCTTTTTTCGGCCCTTTGTTTTTTTACCCCTACAATTTTATAATTTATGACCTTTTTTTCCCATGATCGTGTCCCTCCTTTGATTAGACTAGGGTGGAGAACAAAGAATTGACATTCCTCGGCCACAACTTTATCAGCATCATCTGTGACAATCAGTGCTCATAGGATCTGGAGTCAAGTGTGCGCCTGTTAAACGTGCATTGCATTGTACACCTGAATGTTTATGATCATGAGTAGCAGTGTGCAAAGGAAGAAAGAATAGAGAATAGAGAAAAGTGAACGCTTGTTCGATGTACGTTGCATTGTTATGGTCAACAGGAACAACAACAACAAGAACATAAAGATTCGTGGGGTTCTGTGAACAAGGGATGAAAATTTTCCTACGCAGCAGCAGCAGCAGTAGCAGCGGCAGGATCAATACATTGATCTTTATGGCTGTGAGAATGACAGGATCAGGTTAAACTATTTAACCAATTATTGTTAGAGTCAAGTGTGCTCCTGTTTTTAAATACGTTGCTCTGCACACGTGCATTGCTATTGTCAACAACTACAACCTTCGTGGGGGGTTATGTAAGCAAGGGATGGAAATTTTCCTACGCAGCAACAGCAGCAGCAGCAAGATCAACACATTGTTTTTAAACAAGAGTATTGATACTTGTAGATTAAGATTAAGATATGTTAGAGGAGGAAAGAGTTAGAGGGGGAAAGTGTTAGAAGGAGTATGTGTGTAAGAGGGGGAAAGAGTTAGAGGGGAAGGTGTTAGAGGGAGGAAGACTTAGAGACAAGCTTGTGCATGCTTGAAGTGCACTAGTCAAAGGTCAAGTACATTAGTTGGCTAATTTGCTATAGATATTACCGTCCGTGAGGATCAGTGAGCCAAGTACATTGCCTTTGAAACTATTAAGGTTTCTTAGCTACAAGTTAGTAGATAATAGAGAGAACGTACGCAGGTTTCTTAACTTCGAATAAGTAGATAAGAGAGAGTCGAGAGGGCGCCTGTTTGAGGTGCGTTGCCTTGCACACCTGCAGGCAAAACATAAACAATGAATGTTTATGGTTGTGAAAACCAGTGATCCAAAGGATAAAAGGGTTGAGACAAGATTGTGCTTGTTTGAAGTACGGTTGTCAAAGGGCAGTACATTCGTAGGCCGCATTCTTATGATCAAAAGCAACAACAACATTCGTGAGGGTTATGTAAGCAAGGGATGGGAATTTTCCTACGCAGCAGCAGCAAGATCAAAACATTGTATTTTAAACAAGAGTATTGAGACTTGCAGATATAGATTGGAATGTTATAGGGGGAAGGTGTAAGAGGGGAAAGTGTTAGAGGGAGAAAGAGAGAGTTAGTTTTAGAGGGAGTAAGTGTTAGAGGGTGAATGTGCTATAGGCGGAAAGCGATCCTGCTTATATTATTATATTAAAACACGCTCCCTTATGCGATTCTATACACGAGCGTCTATGAAATGCAAGTGTTATGTTAATTGAATGTCCCTCCTTCTAACGCACACCCAACTTGTTCGCTAATTACGTTTTTAATCTTTATTTGCATACATCTGTTTTGATTATTTTACTGACTTCTGTTACTTGTATAGAGCTAATTAGTATAACTTTTTAATTTTTTTACTTTGTTAATAAACTATCAAATTATGTTTTTCTTATAGGTATGTTTTAATTTAATTTATTTAGTGTTTTTTTCATAGATTTTTACAGTATGTTAAATTTGAGAATTATATTAAGCTTGTTCCGTTGAGGGATTAAGCAAACACAAACACCGAACATTTATATTAATGACATAGTTATAGCCGGTAGAACACACAAGTCAAACTCCATGATTTTGTTTGGGCTTGATAAAAAGCTTTTTTAAGTCTATATTATAAGCCTAAGTTCTAGTACTCACTATATACATATCTAAGAATGCTTTTATGTATGTCACTATTTTGAAAGCTTAAAGAAGTTCATGTAGCTGGTATAATAAATCATGTTTCAGCAAAATAATTTAGATCTTAATATTTACACTTCATCGTTTATTGAATATATTATTATTAATTTTTTTTTTTATACTCGATACCGAAGGTAAAGAGTATATTGGTTTTGTGCAATGTCCGTCATGGTGTCTGTCCGTCTGTCCGTCCGTATGGTTGCAAGTTTTTTCCACACCCTTCAAGCTAGACCTTGAAACTTTCCAATTCTCTTTATCTATGGGAAAGTAAATTAAAGTGTCAAGATGGGGGTTCTACGATATTAGGGGGGCTGGCAAATCGATAAATTCGATAACTCAAAACCGATAAATCCACATATTTCACACATCCTTACAGCTAGAACTGCAAAATTTGGTAAGAAGATAGCTATTAGCAACCCCCAAAAAACTGCATCAAAAATTTTGGAGCCACGCCCCCCATTCCGCCCCCAGCCCCCCCGCATTTTAAAGTCAAAATAGCCCATATCTCGCACAGTTTTTGAGCTTTAGCCACCAAATTTGGTGCCAAGATAGGTGATGATGACCCCCTAAAAACTGAACCAAAAGTTTGGATACCACGCCCACCAATACTGCCCTAGCCGCCCCCATCCACCCCAACGCTTCGTCAAAAACGGGAATGCTTGTATCTTCCAGGGTGGTGGAGCTAGAGCCACCAAATTTGGTAGGAAAATACCAGGCAGCGACCCCCAAAAATCTGCATCAAAGTTTTGGAGCCACGTTTACCCATACCGCCCCCAGCCCCCCTATCCAACCCTTATTACAAATTTCGAGCTAGAGTCACCAAATTTGGTATGAAGATAGCAATTGACATTTCACAAAGATCTGCAACAAAAATTTTGATGCCTCAACTACCCATACCGCCCCCAGCACCTCCTTTCCCCACCATTTACAAACTTTGAGCTAGAGTCACCAAGTTTGGAAGGAATATAGCTGGTGGCATCCCCATCTGCATCGGAGAATCTTTAAGGTAGCGTACACCCCTGCCGCATCCGTACCCCTTTGCAATCAGGCCTCTTTTTACCGGTTTTAATGCTGGTATCGAGTATGCCGCAGTCGGTTGCGTCCGACTGCAACGTTTCTACTTGTTTTTATTTTTTTTTAATACCCATATATTCGATTCTGTTCTATCTCAGTAATAATTTATTTTGTTTTTACATTCTTTAAATTCTTTAAGGTTATCTTTTAGGCTTAACAAATAATCTTTTCCTTAACTTTCCGTCTGCTCGCTAAAAGATTTTCGTCAAATGACACTTTTCATATTTAAGATATCCGTCAAACTATTTCTTATGCTCGACTTAAATTATTTCATCAAACTCACATATCAATTAAATTTCTAAAATAAAGAAAATGAAAACAGTAAGATGTTCTAAGCAGCTGGATTGTTTTTTTTTTTTTATACAAACGGTTTTTACTATTCTCTATCCCAGTATGCTACTTACGATAAAAATGTATAAAGAATGTGTATTGTACTCATTTACTGACTTCAAAAATTCTTCTATTGATGTTGTCTGATACCCTATCTTAATTTGTGTAATACTTAATCGTTTTCATCAACTTAGTATTCTTTTGATTTTTAAAAATTTTATGTTATGTTGTTAGCTATTTTGACTAGACTTTACGCTTAAAACGAGATAGATTGTATTATTGTCCTTAATACGTTAGTTTAATTTTAACAGGGAAATCGATCGGACATTGATTTTTCACTTTATAATTGATTGCTTTAATATATTTTAACTGTCAACCTATATACCTTTCTATTTTTTTAGTGATTATGTAAGATTTGTATATTTCCAAACTCATTGCTTTAACTAAGAAAATTTCGTTATTAATTTCTTTTAATTGATGGATGGTAATATTTTATTTCATTATTCTCCTCATTTTTATTACATTTAATAAGGAAGTGCATTGAACTAGCTTAACAGTTCGAGATATGAGTCTTACACTGTTTCGAAAAGTATGACTTCGTTAGCTGTTATAATTTAAGGGTTTAGTATCTACTACTACTGTTCCTTAACTGTGATAGTTGCAGTTTTGTTACATCTCACTTCCATTTTTTGCTCTCTTTTATTTTATATATGTGGGAATGGGTCTGGCAACGTCGCTCAGCCCTCCCATCACTATAATGAATAAGACGATAACTATCGAGCATTGAGCCAACGCTCGAGAGTTCTGATCGAGAGTCCGCGGTGAAAGGGCTGCTTATTGAGAAACTCAAAACTAAGTTGGGAAACGACGCTCGCACAAACGACGAACTAATAAATCAACGAATTATTGATTAAAAAATTACTTTAGAACTTTAAACAATTTCTCATAAAACTATTAATAAATCTAAATATATATCTAAACACTGTGGATTTGCTTATAATAATAACCCAAATCCCACAAACATGGGGGCTCAACCTACGTAAATAAGATAAACATGAGGGTTAAATCTACGAAAATTAACTGAACGACGAATTGTTTTAAACAAGTGAAAATTTAAAACTAAAACATTAAAAGTAAAATTGATGTACATTTGCATAAACGACGCGGCAAATAGTATGGTACATACAGAAACCTAAAATAAAGAAAAAACGGCGTAAAGTGAGTGTGTATTAGTGCGTGCACACGCAAGAATTACGAAGAACTGAAGAATAGAAAGACGGCACCAACATGTCGCAGCTCGCCGATTTCGAGAAAATGCGCCATGCGCTTAGAAACGAAAAGAAAAATAACATTGTTCTTTTACACAAATTTGATAATCGCAAACGTTTACGCAGCTTCGAGGGATTTGAAGACAACGAGAGTGTATACAACACCAAAATCGAATATGTTGCTAAAAATTTGACGAACAACGACCTCGTTATAATTTGTAATGTATTAGGGCTTCAACATGACAAAGTCGATTTGACTACACATATAGTTAAAAATCTGATGAAATCAAATTTACTGGCTGACGCTTACGAAGAAGATGACAACGAAGACGACGATGAAGACGAAGAAAACGATGAAAATGAAGAAGACGGTGAAAATATAAACGCAAATGAGTCAGACAGAGACGACAACAGTGCTGCAAGCAGTAGCACATTCAGAACGGCAGGAACAGACAAATTTACAAACAACGGAAAGACGCAACTATGCGCTAAACCCAATGAACAAAATATTGGTACAGTTTTAGTGCAAAATGCAAGCATGCCGACAACGAGATTTGCTCTAAACTTCCGTGACATTGAAGATTCGATACGACCTTTTAGCGGTGATGATTCGTTAGCAGTTGAAATTTGGGTGAACGATTTTGAAGACTTGGCTGCTGCAATGAATTGGGAAGATTTGCAAAAATTCATCTTTGCTAAGAGATCTTTGAAAGGAATTGCAAAAATGTTTGTAATGAGTGAACGAGGAATTAATAACTGGCAAATGTTAAAAGAATCATTAATCAGAGAATTTGAAACGCAGATTAATAGTGCACAATTACATAAACTCATGTCCAACAGAAAAATTAAAAAAGGTGAGAGTGTACAAGAATATCTTTTTAAAATGAAAGAATTGTCATCACGCGGTCGCATAGAAAACAGTGCACTTATGCAATACGTTATAGACGGAATAAATGATTTGAGTGTAAACAAAGCCATTTTATACAACGCAAAAGACCTAAAAGAATTTAAAGAAAAATTAAAAAGTTATGAAACAATGCGCGAAAAATCAGAAAATGTGAAAGGCAATGACGATAAATACAAAGGTGGACATAACAAAAAGAATATGATGTACAAAAACAAAATAAAGAGATAAAATGCTATAATTGTGGTATGAAAGGACATACATCAGATAAGTGCGAAAATAAAAGTAAAGGGAAAAAGTGTTTTAATTGTAATGAATTTGGCCACATATCGAGAGAGTGTTCCAAAATAAAACATGACAATGATTTAACACAAAGTAACACGCGTAACGTAACAGCTGATCATGCATCGATGTGCAAAACCATTCGCGTACAAGATAAAAATTACGTAGCTTTGATAGACACCGGTAGCAAGTACAACATTATGAGTGAGAGGTCATACAAAAAATTAAAAAATGTGAATTTACGTCCAGTTAACCTTTCGCTCGTCGGTTTTGGTTCACAGTACAAAGTTATTCCATTCGGATCCTTTGTTGAAGCTGTGAATGTGGACAATCAACAGTTTGAAGTGGATTTCTTAGTTGTTGCCGATAAGTTCCTTGATGTTGAAACAGTCTTAGGCGAAGATTTTTGTAAAAACGCTGAAGTAAAAATAAATCGCGACGGCATAATAATTAAAAAACCAAATAATAATGATGAAATGACAATAAACTCGGTTATGAAAATAAACGTGTCAAATAATGATGAACAATTTGAAATAAATCAAGATGCGAGCAACAGTGCCAAAAATCAAGTTTATGAGCTCGTAAAAGCTATAAACCGGGAAATACAAAATCAACAAACGTAAAAATGAAAATCGTTATGAAAGATGAAGCTCCAATATACTCGCGTCCGCGCAGGCTCGCTTATTCCGAACGCTGCATAATTGACGATCAAGTCGACCAATGGCTGAAGGACGGTATAGTGCAACAATCTGAGTCAGAGTTCACTAGCCCTGTGATACTGGTGAAGAAACGAGATGGTACACCACGACTATGCGTCGATTAAAGAAGAATAAACAAGGTAATATTGAAAGATCATTTCCCACTGCCGCTGATTGAAGACCAACTAGATCGACTAGTTAATGCGAAAATATATAGCACGATCGATTTAAAGAACGGATTTTTCCACGTCGAAGTCGAAAAGGAAAGTCGAAAATTTACATCATTTGTTACGCACAACGGCCAGTATGAGTTCTGCAAAGTTCCATTTGGTTTATCCAACTCACGTGAAATGCCATTCAAAGACACGTGGATGCCATATTTAGGGATTTGACACGCAGAGGCCTTGCCATGCCATACGTCGACGACATCATTATACCTGCCAGATCCGAAGATGAAGCCGTATCCAATCTCAAAGAAGTCTTGAAGCAATGTGAAAACTATGGTCTTGTACTTAATCTGAAAAAATGCCGTTTTTTGATGTCGAAGATTGAGTTTCTTGGACATTTTGTCGAAAATCAAACCATAAGTATTTCAGGGGTGAAAATTAAAGCGGTCACAAATTTTTCAGTACCGAAAAACCAGAAACAACTACAAAGTTTTCTAGGTCTTGTTAGCTATTTTCGTAAATTCATTTTAAACTTTGCAACTATAGCTAAGCCTTTAACCGATTTAATGAAGCAAGATGCCAAGTTTATCCTGAACGAAAAGGAGATGATTTCATTTGAAACGCTGAAGAAACTTATAACCGAGAAGCCGATATTGAAAATCTTTAATCCTCAGCACGAGACAGAACTGCACACGGACGCTTCTATTGATGGTTTCAGCGCAGTTTTACTCCAGAAATCTCCGGACGATGGATTAGTGCACCCAGTGTACTACATGAGTAAGAAGATGACGAATGCAGAGAGGAAGTTTACAAGCTATGAATTGGAAATTCTTGCCGTAGTGGAGGCACTACACAAGTTCCGAGTTTATCTTCTGGGATTACATTTTAAACTCGTAAGTGATTGCAACGCTTTTACCAAAACGATCGACAAAAAAGACGTCTGCGCTAGAGTTGCCCGATGGATTCTCTTCCTCCAAGAGTATGATTTCGAAGTCGAACATAGAGCTGGCACACGCATACGCCACGCTGATGCTTTGAGCAGGTATCCAGTCATGATGATCTCTAATGATAGCATACACAGCAAAATCAAGTATCTCCAAGTCCAAGACGATGAATTAAAAGCAATCATAGATATCCTAGCTGAAAAAGACGCGCACAACAATTACTTTATGAAATCTGATATACTACACAAACTGATTGCTGACGACGAACTTATAGTAGTCCCATTGGCTTTGCAACGTGAAATTATTAAACAGGCCCACGAGAAAGGACACTTTTCAGTCAAAAAAACCAAGGAAATAATAAGTAAGGATTATTATATCCCAAAACTCGAAGACAAAATTCAACGACAAATACGATGCTGCATTCCATGCATAGTTTCAAACCGCAAGCTGGGAAAGAAGGAAGGAAACTTGCATCCGCTACCAAAAGAAGAGGCGCCATTGCAAACGTTGCATATTGATTTCTTAGGCCCTCTTGAGTCAACACATAGACAATACAAGCACATCCTGGCAGTAATCGACGGTTTCACCAAGTTCTGCTGGCTGTACCCAACGAAGACGACATCAGCTAAAGAGGTAGTTTTGAGACTGCAAACACAAAGCATAACGTTTGGGAATCCAGTTCAAATATGCTCCGACAAGGGATCCGCTTTTACAAGTGAAGAGTTTCAACACTACTGCAACGAAGAAAATATAAGACACCATGCTGTAACAACGGGCTTGCCACGTGCAAATGGTCAAGTCGAATGACTCAACGCAATCATAATTTCGGTATTGTCCAAACTGTCAATCGACGACCCAAGTAAATGGTACAAGTTTGTTGAAAAAGTGCATCAAACCATAAACTCAACGTTCTGCAGAAGCACTCACACGACACCGTTTGAGCTGCTTGTGGGCATAAAAATGCGAACTAAAGATGACATCCAAATAAAACAACTCATTCAAGAAGAAATGATTCAAAATTTCAATAACGATAGGGACGAACTACGTAAAAACGCTAAGCAGCAGATCCTTAAGTTACAAGAAGAAAACAGAAAGTCCTATAACTTACGACGTAGACCAGCAGTAGCGTACAAAGTCGGTGATCTTGTCGCAATCAAGCGTACACAGCTTGGTGGTGGTCTTAAGCTGAAGCCCAAATATTTAGGCCCATATCGTGTCGTCAAAGCCAAGGCACAAAACACCTACGATGTAACAAAAGATGCTTATTTCAACGACGGCCCTAGACACACATCCACCTGTGCGGAATATATGAAGCCATGGATTCCTTACGACGATGACAACGACGACGAAGCATTCGAGACGAATGCATAGAAGGATGGCCAAGTTGTGGGAATGGGTCTGGCAACGTCGCTCAGCCCTCCCATCACTATAATGAATAAGACGATAACTATCGAGCATTGAGGCAACGCTTGAGAGTTCTGATCGAGAGTCCGCGGTGAAAGGGCTGCTTATTGAGAAACTCAAAACTAAGTTGCGAAACGACGCTCGCACAAACGACGAACTAATAAATCAACGAATTATTGATTAAACAATTACTTTAGAACTTTAAACAATTTCTCATAAAACTATTAATAAATCTAAATATATATCTAAACACTGTGGATTTGCTTATAATAATAACCCAAATCCCACATATATTTATTTATTTTTTTATTTATTTTTGTAGGTGCTTTATTAATTTAAATAAGAACAAAACCTTTTTGTTCTAGATGCCATGTTATTGGGTCTTATTTTTTATACTCGAAACCGAAGGTAAAGAGTATATTGGTTTTGTGCAATGTCCGTCATGGTGTCTGTCCGTCTGTCCGTCCGTATGGTTGCAAGTTTTTTCCACACCCTTCAAGCTAGAGACTTGAAACTTTCCAATTCTCTTTATCTATGGGAAAGTAAATTAAAGTGTCAAGATGGGGGTTCTACGATAACTGGGGGGCTGGCAAATCGATAAATACGATAACTCAAAACCGATAAATCCACATATTTCGCACATCCTTACAGCTATAAGTACCAAATTTGGTAAGAAGATAACTACTAGCAACCCCCGAAAAACTGCATCAAAAATTTTGGAGCCACGCTCCCCCATTCCGCCCCCAGCCCCCCCCCCGCATTTTAAAGTCAAAATAGCCCATATCTCCCACAGTTTTTGAGCTATAGCCACCAAATTTGGTGCCAAGATAGGTGATAATGACCCCCTAAAAACCGCACCAAAAGTTTGGACGCCACGCCCACCGATACTGCCCTAGCCGCCCCCATCCACCCCAACGCTTCGTCAAAAACGGGAATGCGTGTATCTTCCAGAGTTGTGGAGCTAGAGCCTCCAAGTTTGGTGGGAAGATAGCTGTTAACGACCCCCCAAAAAACTGCTTCAAAGTTTTGGAGCCACGCCCACCCATTACGCCCCCAGCCCCCCCGCATTTTGAAATCAGAAATGGCTTTATCTCCCACAGTTTTTGAGCTATAGCCACCAAATTTGGTGCCAATATAGGTGATGATGACCCCCTAAAAACTGAACCAAAAGTTTGGATACCACGCCCACCAATACTGCCCTAGCCGCCCCCATCCACCCCAACGCTTCGTCAAAAACGGGAATGCTTGTATCTTCCAGGGTGGTGGAGCTAGAGCCACCAAATTTGGTAGGAAAATACCAGGCAGCGACCCCCAAAAATCTGCATCAAAGTTTTGGAGCCACGTTTACCCATACCGCCCCCAGCCCCCCTATCCACCCTTATTACAAATTTCGAGCTAGAGTCACCAAATTTGGTATGAAGATAGCAATTGACATTTCACAAAGATCTGCAACAAAAATTTTGATGCCTCAACTACCCATACCACCCCCAGCACCTCCTTTCCCCACCATTTACAAACTTTGAGCTAGAATCACCAAATTTGGAAGGAATATAGCTGGTGGCATCCCCATCTGCATCGGAGAATCTTTAAGGTAGCGTACACCCCTGCCGCATCCGTACCCCTTTGCAATCAGGCCTCTTTTTACCGGTTTTAATGCTGGTATCGAGTATGCCGCAGTCGGTTGCGTCCGACTGCAACGTTTCTACTTGTTTTTATTTTTTTTTAATACCCATATATTCGATTCTGTTCTATCTCAGTAATAATTTATTTTGTTTTTACATTCTTTAAATTCTTTAAGGTTATCTTTTAGGCTTAACAAATAATCTTTTCCTTAACTTTCCGTCTGCTCGCTAAAAGATTTTCGTCAAATGACACTTTTCATATTTAAGATATCCGTCAAACTATTTCTTATGCTCGACTTAAATTATTTCATCAAACTCACATATCAATTAAATTTCTAAAATAAAGAAAATGAAAACAGTAAGATGTTCTAAGCAGCTGGATTGTTTTTTTTTTTTTATACAAACGGTTTTTACTATTCTCTATCCCAGTATGCTACTTACGATAAAAATGTATAAAGAATGTGTTTTGTACTCATTTACTGACTTCAAAAATTCTTCTATTGATGTTGTCTGATACCCTATCTTAATTTGTGTAATACTTAATCGTTTTCACCAACTTAGTATTCTTTTGATTTTTAAAAATTTTATGTTATGTTGTTAGCTATTTTGACTAGACTTTACGCTTAAAACGAGATAGATTGTATTATTGTCCTTAATACGTTAGTTTAATTTTAACAGGGAAATCGATCGGACATTGATTTTTCACTTTATAATTGATTGCTTTAATATATTTTAACTGTCAACCTATATACCTTTCTATTTTTTTAGTGATTATGTAAGATTTGTATATTTCCAAACTCATTGCTTTAACTAAGAAAATTTCGTTATTAATTTCTTTTAATTGATGGATGGTAATATTTTATTTCATTATTCTCCTCATTTTTATTACATTTAATAAGGAAGTGCATTGAACTAGCTTAACAGTTCGAGATATGAGTCTTACACTGTTTCGAAAAGTATGACTTCGTTAGCTGTTATAATTTAAGGGTTTAGTATCTACTACTACTGTTCCTTAACTGTGATAGTTGCAGTTTTGTTACATCTCACTTCCATTTTTTGCTCTCTTTTATTTTATATATGTGGGAATGGGTCTGGCAACGTCGCTCAGCCCTCCCATCACTATAATGAATAAGACGATAACTATCGAGCATTGAGGCAACGCTCGAGAGTTCTGATCGAGAGTCCGCGGTGAAAGGGCTGCTTATGGAGAAACTCAAAACTAAGTTGCGAAACGACGCTCGCACAAACGACGAACTAATAAATCAACGAATTATTGATTAAACAATTACATTAGAACTTTAAACAATTTCTCATAAAACTATTAATAAATCTAAATATATATCTAAACACTGTGGATTTGCTTATAATAATAACCCAAATCCCACAAACATGGGGGCTCAACCTACGTAAATAAGATAAACATGAGGGTTAAATCTACGAAAATTAACTGAACGACGAATTGTTTTAAACAAGTGAAAATTTAAAACTAAAACATTAAAAGTAAAATTGATGTACATTTGCATAAACGACGCGGCAAATAGTATGGTACATACAGAAACCTAAAATAAAGAAAAAACGGCGTAAAGTGAGTGTGTATTAGTGCGTGCACACGCAAGAATTACGAAGAACTGAAGAATAGAAAGACGGCACCAACATGTCGCAGCTCGCCGATTTCGAGAAAATGCGCCATGCGCTTAGAAACGAAAAGAAAAATAACATTGTTCTTTTACACAAATTTGTGTTCGGTACAGCAGGCGATAGGGATAATCGCAAACGTTTACGCAGCTTCGAGGGATTTGAAGTCAACGAGAGTGTATACAACACCAAAATCGAATATGTTGCTAAAAATTTGACGAACAACGACCTCGCTATAATTTGTAATGTATTAGGGCTTCAACATGACAAAGTCGATTTGACTACACATATAGTTAAAAATCTGATGAAATCAAATTTACTGGCTGACGCTTACGAAGAAGATGACAACGAAGACGACGATGAAGACGAAGAAAACGATGAAAATGAAGAAGACGGTGAAAATATAAACGCAAATGAGTCAGACAGAGACGACAACAGTGCGGCAAGCAGTAGCACATTCAGAACGGCAGGAACAGACAAATTTACAAACAACGGAAAGACGCAACTATGCGCTAAACCCAATGAACAAAATATTGGTACAGTTTTAGTGCAAAATGCAAGCATGCCGACAACGAGATTTGCTCTAAACTTCCGTGACATTGAAGATTCGATACGACCTTTTAGCGGTGATGATTCGTTAGCAGTTGAAATTTGGGTGAACGATTTTGAAGACTTGGCTGCTGCAATGAATTAGGAAGATTTGCAAAAATTCATCTTTGCTAACAGATCTTTGAAAGGAATTGCAAAAATGTTTGTAATGAGTGAACGAGGAATTAATAACTGGCAAATGTTAAAAGAATCATTAATCAGAGAATTTGAAACGCAGATTAATAGTGCACAATTACATAAACTCATGTCCAACAGAAAAATTAAAAAAGGTGAGAGTGTACAAGAATATCTTTTTAAAATGAAAGAATTGTCATCACGCGGTCGCATAGAAAACAGTGCACTTATGCAATACGTTATAGACGGAATAAATGATTTGAGTGTAAACAAAGCCATTTTATACAACGCAAAAGATCTAAAAGAATTTAAAGAAAAATTAAAAAGTTATGAAACAATGCGCGAAAAATCAGAAAATGTGAAAGGCAATGACGATAAATACAAAGGTGGACATAACAAAAAAGAATATGATGTACAAAAACAAAATAAAGAGATAAAATGCTATAATTGTGGTATGAAAGGACATACATCAGATAAGTGCGAAAATAAAAGTAAAGGGAAAAAGTGTTTTAATTGTAATGAATTTGGCCACATATCGAGAGAGTGTTCCAAAATAAAACATGACATTGATTTAACACAAAGTAACACGCGTAACGTAACAGCTGATCATGCATCGATGTGCAAAACCATTCGCGTACAAGATAAAAATTACGTAGCTTTGATAGACACCGGTAGCAAGTACAACATTATGAGTGAGAGGTCATACAAAAATTAAAAAATGTGAATTTACGTCCAGTTAACCTTTCGCTCGTCGGTTTTGGTTCACAGTACAAAGTTATTCCATTCGGATCCTTTGTTGAAGCTGTGAATGTGGACAATCAACAGTTTGAAGTGGATTTCTTAGTTGTTGCCGATAAGTTCCTTGATGTTGAAACAGTCTTAGGCGAAGATTTTTGTAAAAACGCTGAAGTAAAAATAAATCGCGACGGCATAATAATTAAAAAACCAAATAATAATGATGAAATGACAATAAACTCGGTTATGAAAATAAACGTGTCAAATAATGATGAACAATTTGAAATAAATCAAGATGCGAGCAACAGTGCCAAAAATCAAGTTCATGAGCTCGTAAAAAGCTATAAACCGGGAAATACAAAATCAACAAACGTAAAAATGAAAATCGTTATGAAAGATGAAGCTCCAATATACTCGCGTCCGCGCAGGCTCGCTTATTCCGAACGCTGCATAATTGACGATCAAGTCGACCAATGGCTGAAGGACGGTATAGTGCAACAATCTGAGTCAGAGTTCACTAGCCCTGTGATACTGATGAAGAAACGAGATGGTACACCACGATTATGCGTCGATTATAGAAGAATAAACAAGGTAATATTGAAAGATCATTTCCCACTGCCGCTGATTGAAGACCAACTAGATCGACTAGTTAATGCGAAAATATATAGCACGATCGATTTAAAGAACGGATTTTTCCACGTCGAAGTCGAAAAGGAAAGTCGAAAATTTACATCATTTGTTACGCACAACGGCCAGTATGAGTTCTGCAAAGTTCCATTTGGTTTATCCAACTCACCTGGAGTATTTCAAAGACACGTGAATGCCATATTTAGGGATTTGACACGCAGAGGCCTTGCCATGCCATACGTCGACGACATCATTATACCTGCCAGATCCGAAGATGAAGCCGTATCCAATCTCAAAGAAGTCTTGAAGCAATGTGAAAACTATGGTCTTGTACTTAATCTGAAAAAATTCCGTTTTTTGATGTCGAAGATTGAGTTTCTTGGACATTTTGTCGAAAATCAAACCATAAGTATTTCAGGGGCGAAAATTAAAGCGGTCACAAATTTTTCAGTACCGAAAAACCAGAAACAACTACAAAGTTTTCTAGGTCTTGTTAGCTATTTTCGTAAATTCATTTTAAACTTTGCAACTATAGCTAAGCCTTTAACCGATTTAATGAAGCAAGATGCCAAGTTTATCCTGAACGAAAAAGAGATGATTTCATTTGAAACGCTGAAGAAACTTATAACCGAGAAGCCGATATTGAAAATCTTTAATCCTCAGCACGAGACAGAACTGCACACGGACGCTTCTATTGATGGTTTCGGCGCAGTTTTACTCCAGAAATCTCCGGACGATGGATTAGTGCACCCAGTGTACTACATGAGTAAGAAGATGACGAATGCAGAGAGGAAGTTTACAAGCTATGAATTGGAAATTCTTGCCGTAGTGGAGGCACTACACAAGTTCCGAGTTTATCTTCTGGGATAACATTTTAAACTCGTAAGTGATTGCAACGCTTTTACCAAAACGATCGACAAAAAAGAAGTCTGCGCTAGAGTTGCCCGATGGATTCTCCTCCTCCAAGAGTATGATTTCGAAGTCGAACATAGAGCTGGCACACGCATACGCCACGCTGATGCTTTGAGCAGGTATCCAGTCATGATGATCTCTAATGATAGCATACACAGCAAAATCAAGTATCTCCAAGTCCAAGACGATGAATTAAAAGCAATCATAGATATCCTAGCTGAAAAAGACGCGCACAACAATTACTTTATGAAATCTGATATACTACACAAACTGATTGATGACTACGAACTTATAGTAGTCCCATTGGCTTTGCAACGTGAAATTATTAAACAGGCCCACGAGAAAGGACACTTTTCAGTCAAAAAAACCAAGGAAATAATAAGTAAGGATTATTATATCCCAAAACTCGAAGACAAAATTCAACGACAAATACGATGCTGCATTCCATGCATAGTTTCAAACCGCAAGCTGGGAAAGAAGGAAGGAAACTTGCATCCGCTACCAAAAGAAGAGGCGCCATTGCAAACGTTGCATATTGATTTCTTAGGCCCTCTTGAGTCAACACATAGACAATACAAGCACATCCTGGCAGTAATCGACGGTTTCACCAAGTTCTGCTGGCTGTACCCAACGAAGACGACATCAGCTAAAGAGGTAGTTTTGAGACTGCAAACACAAAGCATAACGTTTGGGAATCCAGTTCAAATATGCTCCGACAAGGGATCCGCTTTTACAAGTGAAGAGTTTCAACACTACTGCAACGAAGAAAATATAAGACACCATGCTGTAACAACGGGCTTGCCACGTGCAAATGGTCAAGTCGAATGACTCAACGCAATCATAATTTCGGTATTGTCCAAACTGTCAATCGACGACCCAAGTAAATGGTACAAGTTTGTTGAAAAAGTGCATCAAACCATAAACTCAACGTTCTGCAGAAGCACTCACACGACACCGTTTGAGCTGCTTGTGGGCATAAAAATGCGAACTAAAGATGACATCCAAATAAAACAACTCATTCAAGAAGAAATGATTCAAAATTTCAATAACGATAGGGACGAACTACGTAAAAACGCTAAGCAGCAGATCCTTAAGTTACAAGAAGAAAACAGAAAGTCCTATAACTTACGACGTAGACCAGCAGTAGCGTACAAAGTCGGTGATCTTGTCGCAATCAAGCGTACACAGCTTGGTGGTGGCCTTAAGCTGAAGTCATGGCCTAAGCGGAGCCGGCCGCAAATGGTATCTTCGGTACCTGGAGCGTGGCTTGAAGCCGGAGGAGGCGCGCAGGAGAGCGCTGGAGCACCGGGCCCCGACCGTGTCTCCAGGCGAGAGGAAGGGAGAGGAAGCTGGCGTGGGGAAGAAGCGGCAATGGCAACAAACATCGCCTGCTGAGGCCCCCATTGACGCCAACAAAAACAAGAAACCGAAGCGCAAGGGCAACGCGGCTCCTGAGGGCTCTGGAACCTCAAGGGACACGAAGCATCCGAAGGCAGCCTCGTACGCCAGCGTTGCCAAGGGCACAATCTTGGCTATAACGGCGAGCGAGTACCCGAAGAGGCTTCTGTCCAAAGAGGAGCTGACGGCGGTGGAACTGGCCCTCGTCGAGGAGATGAGGAAGGGCTGGACCGCAAGCCTGAACTTCAACGGCATCCACTTTCGCACAGGCCTGGTACTGGTAGAATGTATGGATGATGAGACCAAGAAGTGGCTAGAGCTTAAGGTCCCTAGCATCAGCTCTGCGGTGGGCGTGCAGCTCTGCACCTGCCCAAAGGACGAGATTCCGATGCCCAACATCGTGACCGTCTTTTGCCACGGACTGCTGGAGAGCCGGGGGGCAAAGTCCTTTGGCTTGCTCACGGAGCAGAACAGAGGGCTCAGCTCTGACACCTGGAAGCTACTCAGGTGGAAGGGGGCTGAGGGAGGCAAGATCCTGACGCTAGGCGTGGAGGATGACGCACTTGCTCTCCTAAAGAACCGGGGCATGCTGATGAGCTTCCGATTTGGGCAGCTCAAATGCAAACTTCATGGGAAGAAGGAGGAAGCGGCGGCGGCTGATGCGGAGGCGAAAGCTGACGATGTGCCTGGCACTTCAGCAGCCTCAGCCGAGACGACGCATGAATGTCCGCCAGATGGAGTAGCGGAAGCAGAGGCGTTGGCGGTGATGGAGGCCGAGCTAGACTCGGTGTCCCTCAAGGGTCTGGACCTTTCCAAACTCAACGTCCGCGAAGATGACATCAATAGTAAGGATGGGCCATCCGATGATGAGCGAACACCCACCGGGGCACAGTCAGAGGCATATCTGACGCTCTCGGAGGGTGAAGAAGAACTCTAGGGATGGAGACCGCCAGCGTTGCTCAGATTAACCTGCATCATGCGAGGGCAGCTTCGGCTGTCATCGGCAGGTTGGTCACCAGGTTGGACCTGGGGCTGGTGCTCATCCAGGAGCCATGGGTCGTCAGAGGCAGGATCTGCGGCCTTAACCACGTAAGTGCAAGAGTAATTGCGGATATAAGAGAGGCATCGCCAAGAGCTTGTATCTTGGTACGGAAGAATACTAACTTTCTATGTCTTTCTAACTTTCTCTCCAAAGATTTAGTAGCAGTGCTGATCACTGGAGAGCGCGGAAGTATAGTGGTGGCGTCGGCGTACTTCCCGGGAGATGAGGCGGAGGCTCCTCCATTAGAGGTTCAGGCTCTAGTGGACTACTGCAGCAGCAAGAAGCTGCCATTGCTGCTGGGGTGCGATGCCAACGCACATAGCATCACATGGGGCAGCACAGACACAAACAGCAGAGGTGAGTGTTTACTTGATTTTCTACTAGTTAAGGATCTCACTGTTTTCAACGTGGGGGCAGAACCTACGTTTGTAACCAAAAGCAGGGCCGAGGTGTTAGATATCACCTTTGGCAATGACGGAGGCTCCAGGTTGGTTCGCAACTGGAGAGTCTCTACTGAACCATCAGTGTCGGACCATAGGATTATCCTATTCGACATTTGTAGTAACCTAAGTTTTAGTAAGGACATCAGAAATCCTCGACAGACAGATTGGCGACAATATCGGTCCTGTCTGGGTTTAAATCTGAGCAGACTAAACTGCAGTAAAAGAGCTTCTTCACAGGAAGAGATTGAGCAGCTATCTATTGACGTGGGCAAGACTATCTTGGATGCTTATCATTCAAGCTGTCCTATCAAGAGCATTAAATCCAGCAGGGATAATCCATGGTGGACTAAGAAGCTAGGACTACTTCGAGTGGAGGTCAGGAAACTGTTTAACTCAACTAAAAAGAGTAATGATAAGTGGGATTGTTATACCAGGAAGCTTACTGAGTATAACAAGGAGATACGTAATAGCAAACGGGATCACTTCAGGAAGTTTTGCTCCACTCTAGAGCAGGCCACGCCCGCTGCAAGGGTGTTCAAAGCCATCTCAAAAGGGAAAGTGCTCTCGGAACTTTGCCTTAAGAGACAGGATGGGACTTTCACGGACAATGAGGTAGAGAAGGCTGAACTTCTCTAACAAACTCATTTCCCGCTTTGTAGGACCATTTCAGATAGTGATAGCAGCTACGAACAAATCTCTGGGATGAGAACCGAATGGAGATAAGCTGCAGAAATTGTAACTAAGCATAGGATCAGGTGGGCCATCGGATCACTCAGTCCCTTGTAAGGACGTAATTTCTTAGGCCGAGGTCGGCATCTCAGTCGCGTCCAGGGATTTTACAGAAAATTTGTAAATTTGCTGGGACACTGGGGGAGCTGTGCCAGAGTATACCTAGGGGTCGGGGCAATAAGGGAAAGTGTAGGGGAAATAGCAGGGGGGGTTCGTGAGCATATCTTACGCACTGGCGACGATTTGAGAGGCACCTGAAGGAATAGGTTGGTTAGTCCAGAGTAATACTCGGAGAACTAACCAATCACTCCCCCAAATGGCTCTTCGTCGCCGACCAGGGCGTCGGGCGAAGTTCCGTGTTAGTACGAGCGGGTGAGAGTCAACCAGCCAGCTGGTCAGGCCGAGGGTAAGACCCGGAAGCCTGCGCACTAACGGCCTAACCCCATCCGCCCGCACCAGTCACCGGCCGCGTCCTTGAGGAGCTCTCGGACGCGTGTGAGAGATACGAGTGAGAAGATTTCGTCACGCATAGAGTAAGACTCGGAATGCGTGCCCATCCTCCACCCGATCTCTCACATCTGCAACGCCTGGGTATTACCCACTTGTCGCTACACCTGGGACATACTCAAGAGGCAGGCGTCGCAGAATCTAGAGTAAAACTCGGAAGATTCGCTAGCATACCCCTCAGGTTTGCCCCACGTGGGCCATTTGGTGAGGCGCACTGAGCCACTACTACCCCACTCGTCGCTTCACGTGGGACATACCCAAGAGACAGGCGTCGCAGAATCTAGAGTAAAACTCGGAGGATTCGCTAGCATGCCCCTCAGGTTTGCCCCCCGCGGGCTATGTGAGTGAGGCTCACTCGCTGAAAGGGGGGAAAAAAAAGGAAAAGGGTAACAAATAAAGCACACACAAATTTAGCTACACTAAGATCTTTATTAATTCCATATCACTGACAGTAAGACATATAGGTATAACACATAAGGGGTGGGGATGCTTTCCTAGGCCGCACCAAATCTAAGCAAGGCTGCCTGAGCAACCTTTGGGCCCATCGCAGATGGCCGTCACTTACCCCTGTGTATGCGTGTATGTATGCCTGGGTGTGGGTGCGTAAGTCTGTGTGTCGATGCCGGGTGTGTGTGTGTTTTTTTTTTTTTTTTTTTTCATTTATTAACTCTAAATAAATAACTATTCTATGTACTATCCTATATAATACAATAAGGCGGTTAGAGGTTTCGAGAAGAAGCGACATTTGCGGAACGGCCGTTAGGTATTGCGTCGCAAACGCCTTTGCTCCTCCTACTCCCGGTGCCCGTTACGCTCGCGCTCGGCCTTCCGCAGTTCCGTCATGACGGCAACCGCAAAGCCGCTAAATGCTTCCCAATTTCCGCTACTTGCTAGTATGAGCCGTACGAGGTTCTCTACCACGATGGCACAACCAAAAATCCTTTCCAATTCTAAGCGAAGCCCTGCGAATCGAGCGCAGTGGAACAGCACATGCTCCGCATCCTCGATGAAGGTACTCCCGCAGTAGGTGCAGAAGGGAGCATCCTCGTGACCGAAGCGGTATAGATACCCGCGGAAGCAGCCATGTCCGCTCAGGAGCTGGGTGATGTGGAAATTCACCTGTCCATGTCTTCTGTCCAGCCACTCAGATAGACTTGGGATTAGGCGGTGTGTCCATCGCCCTTTAGAGGATGAATCCCATCGCCGCTGCCAGTTGGCCAAAGTGCGCGATTTGGCCGAGGTGCGCGCTGCCTTCTTATAGGCCACTGGATGGTCCCTGCCATGAGTCTCCTCATAGACCTCCGTAACTTCTCTGGCTATCTCGGCTATGGGGGCAACTCCAGCTAGCACCAGACACGCTTCGTCCGAAATAGTTCGGAAGCCGCTACACACCCTGATCGCCCCTAGTCGGTGAGTAGCCGTTAGTCCACGGGAGTAGCTGTCGTAGCGGAGGCCAGGGTGCCAAATAGGTGCCGCGTACAACATCACCGCCCTAGTCACGCTGGAAATTAAAGCTCTCCTATACTGCTTCGGGCCTCTCGTATTTGGCATAATACGCGATAGAGCACGGTTTGTTACAGCAGCTTTCGAGCTGGCGTACGCCAAATGCTCCTTAAAGGAAAGCCTTGTGTCCAGCATCACTCCCAGGTACTTGATTGCTCTCTTTGATGTGATGGGCGTATTTCCCACTATAATGGTTGCTGATTCCACTACTTTTCTACTGCTTATGAGTACAGCCTCAGTCTTGTGGGGGGCAATCTGGAGGCCAACCGAGGAGAGCCACTGGATGACCATTTCGATCGAAAGGTTGCATCTGGCCTCGGCCGCCTTGAGCTCCTTAGCCACCACCACCAACGCCACGTCGTCTGCAAAACCGACTATACGGACCTCTTCAGGTAGAGTGAGCCGAAAAACGCCTTCGTACATGGCGTTCCAAAGGAGAGGGCCAAGAACTGACCCTTGCGGCACGCCTCCAGATACGTGGTACTCCTCGGTCGCCTCACTGGTATTATACTGCAGTATTCTGTCCTGAAAATAGCTCCTTATCAGTCTTAGTAGATAACTCGGCACTCCAAACGCTACCAGGGCCTCCAAGATGCAGCTCCATTTTGCCGTGTTGAACGCGTTTTTTACATCTAGCGTTGCGATCAGACAGTACTTTTTGGCACCTCCTTGCCACCTAGTGCCGGCTGTAGCTTCTGCGGCTATCTCCACCACCTTGCCGATTGCGTCGATCGTTGACCTCGATTTACGGAAGCCGAACTGCTGATCCGAAAGCCCTCCTGCTGCGGATATGGCGCGCTCGAGACGTGAGCAGATAATATGCTCCAATATCTTTCCAACCGTATCGATGAGGCAAATGGGCCTGTAGGCAGCTGGGACCTCAAGCGGCTTCCCAGGCTTTGGAAGCAGTACCAGTCGCTGCAATTTCCATCTATTAGGAAAGACTCCGCTGCGTAGGCAGTTGTTAAACATCTCGGCAAAGATATCGGGGCGGATCGCAAGTGCTAGCTTGAGAGCTCTGTTAGGAATCCCATCGGGCCCTGGCGCCTTGCTAGGCTTCGTCCTCGTTGCTGCTTGGCGGATCTCTTCCAAGGTGACCTCCTCGATGGCGGCAGGCATGCTAGACTCTGGCGCGGGATTAAGCTCGTCAGCCATTCTGGGAAAGAGGTGCGTCACAATCTCTCTGAGCGCCCCCGAGTCGGTAGGCTGGCAGCGGGAAAAGGCGTTAAAGCGTTTGACAACGATTTTGTAGGCGTCGCCCCAAGGATCGTTCTCAGCTGTGTCGCAGAGCTCAAGAAAGCATTTGCGCTTGCTAGCCTTAATAAGCTTCTGCAGCTGCCTCCTGCATGTGAGAAAATCTGCTTGTCGGGCTTGGTACATCTGGGAACCGCGTGAGCGCTGGTAGCGGCGTCTAGCGTGGTTGCAGACGTTTCGAGCTTCAGCTATCTCCTCATTCCACCAGTATACTTGCACATGGTGCCTCTGGTACCTCTTGCTTTTTTGTGTGTGTATTAGACTGGGTGTGTGTGTAAGCCTGGGTGTGCCTGTGAGTGTGGGTGGATGCCTGTGCGGGTGTGCTTGAATGTGTGTGCCAGTGTGTGTGTGTATGTGCCTGTGTGTGTGTGCGGGTGTCGATGCCTGGGTGTACGTAAGCCTGGGTTTTTTTTTTTTTTTTTTTTCCTTTATTGCTTATCCTATATATACAATGGCTTATTATTAGGTAATAAAAGCGAAACATAACATTGGCGGTACGGCCGTTAGGTAATGCGTCACCAATGCCTATGTTCCACCTAATCCTCTTGCTCTCTTCGCTCGTGCTCAGCCTTACGCAGATTAGTCATGACTGCCGCCGCGAACGCGCTGAATGCTTCCCAATTGACGCTGCTGGCCAGTATCAATGTCACCAGGTTGTCCAACTCGATGCTACAGCCGAAAGCCCTCTCCAGTTCATCTCGGGGCCCGGTAAAACGTCCGCAGTGAAACAAGACATGTTCGGCATCCTCTACGAACCTATCACCACAGGAGGTACAGAACGCTGCACTCTCATGCCCAAGTCGGTGCAAGTACTCACGGAAGCAGCCATGACCACTTAGGAGTTGGGTGGTGTAGTAGTTGAGCTGCCCATGCCGCCGGTTTTGCCACGCTGAAATGCTCGGGATGAGGCGATGCGTCCAACGCCCTTTGCTAGACGCATCCCATTGCCTCTGCCAGTTATACAAAGTGCGCGTTTTGGCCGCTGTGCGCACTTCATGTTTCTGGGGATCCGAAAGTTCCTTGCCATGGGTTCCCTCGTAGATCTCCGAGATTTCCCTAGCCAGCTCGGCTATGGGAGCTATTCCAGCCAGGACCAGACATGCGTCATCAGAGATGGTTCTGAAGCCGCTACAAACTCTGATCGCTCCAAGACGGTGAGTGGCTCTCAGTCCGCGGGTGTAGCTCTCAAAGCGGCAAGCTGATTGCCATATCGGCGCCGCATACAGCATCGTCGCTCTTATGACGCTGGATAAAAGGAGTCTCTTGAATTGCTTCGGACCTCTCGTATTTGGCATGATACGCGAGATCGCACGATTTGCTAAGGCGGCCTTTGTGCTAGCGTACTCCAAATGCTCCTTGAAGCATAGCCTGGTATCCAGCATAACTCCCAGATATTTAATCGCCCTCTTAGACCTGACTGCAGTGTTAGCTACGATTATGTTTGCTGTCTCCACCGCTTTTCGGCTGCTAATGAGCACTGCCTCTGTTTTTGGGGTGCTATCTGCAGTCCTACTGAGGAGAGCCACTGCATGGCTTTCGAGATGGCTAGGTTGCACTTTTCCTCCACTACCTTGAGATCCTTAGCGACAACCACTATTGCAACATCGTCAGCAAAGCCCACCAGCTGAACATCGTCTGGCATTGACAGCCGAAAAATGCCGTCATACATGACGTTCCACAGAAGAGGTCCCAGTACCGACCCTTGTGGCACGCCTCCAGAAACTTCGTGCTCCTCCATCGTCTCGCAGGTATCATACCTTAGGATTCTATCCTTGAAGTAGCTCCTTGTTATCCTTAGTAGGTACTCCGGCACGTTTAGCGCCTCAAGAGCCTCCAGGATGCAGCCCCATTTAGCCGTATTGAAGGCATTTTTGACGTCCAACGTTGTCACTAGGCAGTACTTCTTGGCGCCGCCTTTCCATCTACATCCAGCTATAGCTCCCGAAGCTATCTCGACTACCTTGCCGATAGCGTCCAGCGTAGATCGCGCTTTGCGAAAGCCATACTGCTGCGGTGAAACTCCACCAGCAGCAGCAATGGCGCTATTGAGCCGGGCGCAAATCAAATGCTCAAGTAGCTTGCCCGCAGTATCGATCAGGCATATCGGACGATATGCAGCTGGATCTTCGAGCTTTTTGCCAGGCTTCGGTATGAGGACCAGGCGCTGAATTTTCCAGCGGTTTGGAAACTTTCCGCTTCGTAGGCAGCTGTTGTACATGCTCGAAAAGACATCTAGGCGGAGCGCAATTGCTAGCTTGAGCGCTCGGTTGGGAATCCCATCTGGGCCAGGTGACTTGCTGGGCTTCAACCTCGTTGCAGCGTGTCGAATCTCATCTAGCATGATGGGCTCAATTTGAGAATACATGCTTGGCGCAGGCGGGAGCTCGTCGATATCCTCATCCATACTGGGAAATAGGTGCCTTACTATCTCCTTCAATGATCTTGGGTCCATGGGGTGGCAGCGTGGAGAGGCATTGAAGCGTTTTACTACCAGCTTGTAGGCATTGCCCCACGGGTCGTTTTCCGCTGTGTCGCAGAGGTCCAGGAAGCATCTACGCTTGCTGTCTTTAATAAGCTTCTGGAAGCGTCTCCTACTGGCGAGGAATTCCGCCTGGCGTTCATGGAACAGCAGCGATCCACGTGAGCGCTGGTAGCGGCGTCTAGCATAGTTGCATTCGCTTCGAGCTTCAGCGATCTCCTCGTTCCACCAGTATACTGGGGCATGGTGCCTCTGGTACCTTCTGCTCCTAGTCATGCTATCATCGCAGGCACGGCTTAGCATCCGCATCGTTTTGTCCACCACGTCCTCGGTGCTATCAGTAGTATCAGAGGTCACAGCAGACTCCAGATGGGCACTGAAAGTCCGCATGTCTAGCGTCTCGACACGATACCTAGGCCAGTGGTGAGCTGGCGTATTACGGTGTTCCGGGCGTATTCCAACAGTGCACCATACGGCAACGTGATCACTAGCATTGAAGGAGTCGTCGATGCTCCAGGTGGACGAACTGAAGAGCGAGCTACTGACAAATGTTATGTCAACGACCGAACCCAGTCCAGCTCTGCTGAACGTGTGCTGCGTTCCATGATTTAGGAGCGCCACATCGAGGAGAGAGAACGCCTCCAGCAACCCTCGTCCTTTGACATTGGTTGACGAGCTGCCCCACTCCTCTGCCCACGCGTTGAAGTCTCCAGCGATGACGATCGGGTGACGGCCTCTTGCGTCTGCTACCAGGGAGTCCAGGGTGTTAGCGAACTCTGATAGCTGCAGACTAGGGGGTAGGTAGACTGCGTAGAACCACAGGCCGCCCACCGACGCGCGCACGTAGTTTTCGTCCCGATGTACATTTACCAGAGGAGTCCCGTCAATCCCGCAGGACCATAGAGCCGCTCTTCCAGTTATGTCCGAAGCGCACCTAGGGCTCTCAGAAAGCCGGTATGGCTCGCTTAGCACCGCAAGGTCTGCAGAGCGTTCACGCACTGTTTGCGACAGCAGGTCCTGGGCCGCTGCACAATGGTTAAGGTTTAGCTGTATGAACTTCATTTTGCACGACCAAGTACGCTTCCACTGAGTGGACATCTATTACTGCCCGCCTGGTGGCTGAATGAGGCACTGCCCTTTGCAACACAGATGAAGCACTTCGCCACCTCGCTCTTGCAACTCGCTGCCTTGTGGCCTGTAACTCCACACCTGATGCAGCACTGGGATCTATCCACGGGGTTACGGCAGCTGCTTGCGGTATGTCCCATCTCCAGACAGCGGTAGCACCGCGTGCGCGCTTCCTGCTGGCGAATGACGCAGCTGGTCCAGCCAATGCGAACTGTGCGCAGGGCAGTAATGCTGCTTGCCAGATTTGCTGGTACTGAAAACTAGTGTGTGTGTGTATGTGCCTGTGTGTGTGTGCGGGTGTCGATGCCTGGGTGTACGTAAGCCTGGGTGTGCGTGTGTGTGTGCGTAAGCCTGGGTATGCGTGTGTGCCTGTGTGTGTGTGCGTAAGCCTGGGTGTGCGTGTGTGCGTAAGCCTGGGTATGCGTATGCGCCTGGGCGTGCATAAGCCTGGGTGTGCGTAAGCCTGGGGGGTGCGTGAGTGTGTGTATTAGCCTGGGTGGGTGTATAAGCCTGGGTGTGCCTGTGGGTGTGTGTGGATGCCTGTGCGGGTGTGCTTGAATGTGTGTGCCAGTGTGTGTGTTTTTTTTTTAAATTCTTTATTAACTATAACAATAAATAATACTTAATGAGTAGAGTATAATACATGTGGCTATGTGTATAGGAGCGATAACAGTATGCGGTATGTCCGTTAGGAATTGCTTCGCATACAACAATCACCACCTATATTGGAGTGGTCCTTCTAAGACGTTCCACTCGCCTCAGCTCCTTCATCACCTCTGCCGCATATGCGCTGACCGCTTCCCATTTTGCCGGAGACTCGAGCATACTTGGCACTAGATTGTCCATCGTGATGGGACCACCCAAGGCGAGCTCAAGCGTGGTGCGTTGGTTCGCGAACCGCCCGCAGGTGAACAGTACGTGGTGTGCGTCCTCCTGTAAGCCTTCTCCGCACCATAGGCACTCATCGCTTTGCTCGTGGCCAAACCGCCTTAAATAATTCCGGAAGCACCCATGTCCAGACAGCAGCTGGGTCAGGTAAAAATTAACTTCACCATGACCACGGTTGAGCCATGGTGAGAGCCGAGGGATCAAGGCGAATGTCCATCGCCCCTTCTCTGAAGAGTTCCAGCGTGCTTGCCACCTCTCCAAAGTGCTGGATCTTACTGCCAGTCGGCTCGCGCGTGCTGTAGTAGCGGCCGACCGGCTAGCCAACTCTCCCGACTCAATGGCAAGCTCCTCGATGGGAACCATGCCAGCGATGACCAGGGCAGCCTCATCAGAAATTGTCCGGAAAGCACAGCACACTCTGATCGCGCAAAGGCGGTATGTAGCGCCTATACCGCGGCAGTAGCTTTGAACCCGAACGGCTTTCCACCATATTGGCGCTGCGTACAAAGCCGTTGCACGGACAACGCTCATTAATAAGCGGCGGCGCTCCTGCTTGGGCCCGCGCGTGTTTAGCATTATGCGCGATAGTGAGCGACATACTCCAGCTGCCTTGGCTGCGATGTACTCCAGGTGCTCCTTAAAGGACAGTCTCGTATCCAGCATAACGCCAAGGTATTTGATTGCCCGTTTGGACAGAATCGTAGTCCGGCCAACAACTATTTTTGCTGTTTCCACCGTCTTGCGGCTGCTCACAAGCACCGCCTCCGTCTTGTGCGCAGCCAGCTCCAATCCCGCCTGGTTAAGCCAGTCCTGCACACGGGCAATGCATGTATTGCACGCGGCCTCAGCATGCTCCAGCTCCTTGCGCACGACGACGATAGCAACATCGTCAGCAAATCCAATTATGTGTGCCTCATCCGGAAGATTAAGCCTTAAGACTCCATCGTACATAATGTTCCACAGCAGTGGCCCAATAACCGATCCCTGTGGAACTCCTGCAGAAATATTGTGCACTTTGATGCCTTCAGTGGTCCGGTAGTGCAGCACCCGTCCGTCAAAGTAGTTCCTAATTGTGTCACGCAGATACGAGGGGACCTGCAGATTCTCTAGGGCGTTGAGAATGACTTCCCAGTTGGCGGAGTTAAACGCATTTTTAATGTCCAGCGTGACTATGAGGCAATACTCTTTCCCTCCCCCTGCCCATCTGGAACCTTGAATAGCGCTGGTTGCTATCTCGACCACCTTGCTTAGGGCGTCGATGGTTGACCTCGCTTTGCGAAACCCAAACTGGTTAGGGGACAGCCCGCCGGCTATGTCAATCGCATTGCTAAGCCTTACCCCCAGCAGCTTTTCAAAAACTTTGCCAATGTTATTTAACAGACAGATTGGTCTGTAGGATGAAGGCTCCCCCGGCGGTTTGTCTGGCTTCGGCAAAAGCAACAGGTTCTGCACTTTCCAGACGATTGGAAAGGTCCTTTCGTGCAAGCATGCATTGAAAAGTGCGGCAAATTGTTCGGCTTGTAATGACATTGCTAGCTTCAGCGCTTGGTTTGGAATACCATCCGGACCTGGTGATTTGTTCGCCGCGATGTTTTTGGCTACACCAAGTACCTCCTCTGGTGTGATGACCGCTGGTACTATGTTGTCATGGCTATGCGATGACTCTACGCGCTCGGCCTGCGATCTCCCGTGAGGAAACAGGCACTCCACAATGGTCTGCATCCTAACTGGCTCCATGGAAGGGAGGTGGTGATTTCCAGCATATATGCGCTTCACCACCGTTTTGTACGCTTTCCCCCAGGGATCCTGCTCAGCAGAGTCGCACAGCTGCAGGTAGCATTCACGCTTACTCGCCTTAATCGCCCTCTTAAGCGAACCTCTAGCCCGCCTGTAATCCTCACGTCTTGCTGCAAAATGAGGCCTGTTGACTGCGCGTTGGCATAGCCTTCTGGCTCTAATGCAGGCGTGGCGTGCCATGTCAATCTCCGCGTTCCACCAATACGTGGGGATGTGGGAACGACTGTAGGGACGACGCAGTGCCATGCTGCTGTCACATGCCGAGGAAATTTGCGCAGCCATTTGTGCTGCACGAGATTCAGCGGAGCCCGATGTGGATAGCTGCGCGATTGCTCTGGAAAACACTGCGGCGTCAAATGTTTCCTGGCGGTAGCGTTTCGCGATCGGCGCACTATGCACACTACGCTCTTGCTGGCCAGCAAGTGTGCATATAATGGCATTGTGGTCACTGGCTGTGTAGATGTCGCTGATCACCCACTGAGCTGCGTTGAATAAGGAGGGGCTGACAAACGTAAGGTCAATTACTGAGCCTGCCCCAGCTCTTGAAAAAGTATGTTCGTTGCCTCTGTTTAAAAGTGCCAGATCCAGTGCAGCAAGCGTCTCCAAGAGCACTCTGCCTCTGGTGTTTGTTGAAACGCTGCCCCACTCCAGAGCCCATGCGTTGAAGTCGCCCGCGAGAATAATTCTGCCTCGACCCCTAGCATCATCTACTAGCTGCTCCAGAATCGCGGAGAAAGCGGTGAGTGGCAAGCTGGGCGCAAGGTAACAGCTATAGATGCACAGACTACCAAGTCTTGCTCTCACAAATCCTTCGAACTGCTGCACATCGGTAAGCTGTTGAGCTGCACCACACACCCACAACGCGGCCTTCTTGCTAGTGTCCGTCGCCCAGATGCATGATGGAGCAATCGGCACTCGGTGCGGTTCACTCAGTATGCATATGTCAATGCCAAGCTCCCTTGTTGTCTGCTCCAGAAGTGATTGAGCAGCCATGCAGTGGTTAAGGTTTAGCTGAAGAAACTTTAACATTTCATCTGTCCGACAGCTACTTTATAGGCAGGACAGTTGAAGCTGCCCGTGGTATGACCCGCGTTACCTGACCCTTGTTTAGAGCACAGCCAGCACGATGGCGGTTTGCTGCAGGACCCAGCCACGTGACCAGCCTCGCCACACCTATAGCACGTGCCCCTGCGATCATCTTCGCTGGTGCATTTCGCAGCGATATGCCCAAACGCAAGACATTTGTAACAGCGCAGTGGCTGCACAATAGGCCGTATACGACAGACCACCCAGCCAACTCTGATCTTAGCCAGGTCAAGTAACTGGGTGGATAAAGGCTTAGGGAGAACCAACGTTGCCGACGATGATCCGCTGCGTAGGGCTCGCAATGAGCGGACTGCTTCCACCGTTAGGCTGGGTGCATCTATGGCTTTGTGGATCGCATCGATCAATTCCTCCTTCGTGGTCAGCTCATCCAAGTCCCGTACCTCGACGCGTTGGACGTCAACGAGCGTCTTGACCGTCGCTCTGTCTCCTAGGGCTTTCCCCATGGCTGATTGCAGCTCCTCTGAGCTGTGCACTGGCTTTTTATTTAGGCGAAGAAGCAGATCCCCGTTTGCTGCTCGCCTAATATTCTGCACGTCCTCGCAGTATTGACGTAAGGCAGGGTCGGTTTTGACCACACGCAGCATGTCGGCGTAGCTGCAGCCGTCAACACCCGATATTGCAATAGCATCCGCTCGGATACGACTGTGAGACGATTTTCTCGGCTTCACTTTTGTCCAGGACGTTCTTGGTGCAGCCTGGGGAGCAGTCTGAAGTGCCATCTTTGGTGCTGCCTGTGATGCAGTCCTCTCTAGAGGGGCGTTGGAGAAGCCTTGCTTCTGTTTTTTGGGCGGTGTGCCTCTTAACTCCTGCAGATCCCTAGGGCGCTTAGGAGTTGACCTGCTAGCTATGCGGCGGGCGACTCCCGTATGGTGAGCTACTTGCTGCCTGTCCCTATCAAGGGTGCGCACAGCATTGGGTGGTGATGTTTGTGTAACACCCACTGCAACTTGTGGCTTGCTCAACCTAAGAGCTGCCTCATGCAGCCTGACAATTTTTGTCAACTCGTCGCGCATCAGCGCGTTTATATGACGTTGACCATTAAAAAGCTCAGATAAGCCCGAAAGAGCCTCACCCATTTCAATGAGCGAGCTCTGCAGCGTTTCCGATGGCCTCGGAGTGGTCGGCAAAGGCCAGACGACCGGTTGCGGCAAATGCAACGACGGTGGGGTACTCTGCGATGAAGCCTCGCTCTGCACAGAGGGTGGAACGCACACCTGGGGAGGGGATCTCGGCAGTGCCGAGCGGCGCACAATTCCATTCGACATCGAACGGGCTCAAGTACACCTCCAAGCAGTCCCCCGTTGACCAAAGATTTAGCTTTGGTATGAACCGCTGGGGGTTATACCGCCCCGAATCGGTCACCAGAGCCCCACTGAGCACCGTCGCAACGGGAGGGGTTGGTAATCGCCTGATCCGTGGCTTTTGCTATACTCTGCTTGAAGACTCCTACTTGAACAACAAAAAGAGAACCGCGCCTGTTTGGTATACTACACTTTGCGTGGGCCCTTTTGTATATGCAAAGATTTTTATAGTCTTCCCGGTACACAAACCACCCGCACCGGAGTCACCTCCAGTAAGACCTGAACCAACAGCCAAAAGCGCCACCTGTTGCGAATCAGGAAAAACCGATGAGCGCCGGTTGCTCGGAAGGCACTGCTATATAAGGCAACCAGCCCTGGCGAGCCGCGCGATCAGCTGGCAGTGTGTTAGTCTAAAAAACACAAACAGCACACCACAAAGAAGATGTGTTGCACTGTGTGCCTTTACGAACGCACACTACCGAACTGAATATAAAATACGCGCAGGCGATCTGCCGCTGGAGGAGGCTACTGTAGACGGCTACGAGAATTGCCAAAGAACGCGCGTGGCGGCAGCAAACAGACGCAGAGGTAAGTGATCCGGCACTATCACCGAACGATTCTAGCTGCTTTTGTTTTGATTTTGCACAGGTATGACACCGCAAAACGACAGCTGGACGGAGCGATTCGAAACGCGTCTGCACTTGAACACTTGAACTGTGTGTGTGTGTATGTGCCTGTGTGTGTGTGCGTATGTTAGCCTGGGTGTGTTTGTATGCCTGGGTGTGTGTGTGGATGCCGGTGCGTGCGAGTGTATATGCCTGTGTGTGTGCCTGTGTGTGGGTAAGCCTGGGTGTGCGTGTGTGTCAGCGTGTATTTTTCCTGGGTGTGTGTGTCTGTGCGTGTGCCTGTGTGTTTTTTTTTTTTTCTCATGGAACGCCATGAAGGGTGTGAATCTTTCAAAGATACTGGTGGCCCGTACCACCAAGCATGCACGATTTCCACGTACTAAACACACCCTACACAACAACGCGCCTCATCCCCAAGGGATCACGATTAAGTATTACTTCTCGGGGATGGGATGCCTTAAAAGGCCGTCTTCTTACTCATCCAGTTCTCGGACCATCCTTCTTTCTACATAATTATCGCTCAATGCTTCGCGTCGCTCTCTTTCGCACCTACGGAGATCCTTCTGAATGCAAACGATCCTCTGGAGTACCGCATTCCAGTTCGAGTCGGATTCCAACATGTACGACACCAGCTCTTCCACTGATGGTAGAGGTGTTGCTCCTGCTAGATATCTCGGGCAGTGGTACAGGACATGCTCAGGGTCTTCCGTGCAGCCCAGACAGACCGGACATTGCGGCGTCTCCTCGTGTCTGTACTTAAACAAGTATTTCCTATACCCTCCGTGGCCGGTAAGGAACTGCGTCAGGTGGAAGTTAGTAGATCCTCCTCGTCGTTATATCCACTCCTGGATTCTTGGGATGAGCCTATGCGTCCATCTACCTTTTGTTGAGAAAGTCCACCTGGCCTGCCACATGGCCAGGGAAGCCTGTCTCTCCGACCTCCTAACAGATTCGGGCGGTGGGATGCCTCCCATAGACTTCCGCCAGGCGTGAATTTCCGTCATCTCGCGGGCTAGTAGGTCCACAGGCATCATGTTCGCTAGCACAAGTGCTGCGTCATCCGAAACCGTACGAAATCCCGAGATCACTCTTAGTGCGCTTAGCCGGTACGGCGCTGCCAGCTTCCTCCGAAGGCTCATATTTCCGTCCAGGGCTGCCGCCCAAATCGGTGCAGCATACAAAGCAACTGACGCCACTACTTTTCCAAGAAGTAGTCGCCTTCCACCCTTGGGTCCTCCTAGGTTTGGCAGCATCCGAGAGAGAGCTGCCTGTAATTTTGCTGCCTTCATACCGACATACTCGATGTGAGGCCGGTAACCCAGCCTGTTATCCAGTATAACTCCTAGGTACTTGATGTATGGCTTGGATTTGATGGTAACATTACCAACCTCCACCTCCATAAATTCAGTCTTTTTCCTGCTCGTTATCAGAACTGCCTCTGTCTTGTGCTCTGCTAGTTCCAGGCTTGCAGCCCGCATCCATGATGCTATTATTTTAATAGCTTCATTAGCTGCTTCTTCTACTTCTCGTATGTGTTTTGCCACAACTACGAGGGCCAGGTCATCTGCGAATCCAATAAGCTTACATCCCTGTGGCAGGCGCAGTCTGAGTACTTCGTCGTACATCACGTTCCACAGGAGGGGTCCCAATACTGAGCCCTGTGGAACACCTGCAGTGACGTTAAATCGCTTAATTCCATCCTCTGTGTCGTATTCCAAAGTCCTGTCTGAAAGATAACTCGTTAGAATTCTCATTAGATAGGGCGGTATTCCAATTATTCTAAGGGCATTTAGGATGCGCGTCCAGCTCGCCGAGTTGAACGCGTTCCGAATATCCAGCGTAACTACTGCGCAATATTCCTTGTCGCCCCATCTCCATCGTGTCCCTTCTATCGCTTTTGTTGCGATGTCGACCACTGCCTTGATCGCGTCCACCGTTGACCGTGCCTTGCGGAATCCGAACTGGGACTCCGAAAGTGCATGTCTGGCGTCCAGTATCGTTAGCAGTCTTGCGTAGATAATTTTCTCCAGAATCTTTCCCGCCGTGTCAAGCAGACAGATCGGTCTAAAGCCCGAGGGTTCTTCGACTGGTTTGTCTCCTTTTGGCAGCAGGATGAGTCGCTGGACTTTCCATACTCTTGGGAATACTCCCTCCTGAAAGCAGTGAGTGTAGGTGTCTGCAAATTCCTGGGACTTCGCGGCGATTGCAATCTTTAGCACTTTGTTTGGTATACCGTCAGGCCTTGGGGTCTTTCGGTCACCAATCTGTCTAACTGCCGCAGTCACCTCGTCGGTCGTCACTGGACTAATGTGCTCCGAGTCAAGTGTGGGGCTCTCCGTTTGCACCCGGGGGTGCTGTGGAAACAAGGCCACTACGATTTTCTGTAGCTCCACTGGGCATGTGGTCCTTGGCGTGGTTTGGCTCTTTACTTTCTTGGTTACCACCTTATAGGCCGTTCCCCAGGGGTTGATGTCGGCCTCTTCACATATCTGGCGAAAGCAGTTGGCTTTACTGCGCTTGATGCTATGCTTCAAATCCCGCTTAGCCCTCCGGAAGTCCTCGGCTCTGCGGTCAAAGTCCGGGCGATCTCTGGCTCTTTGGAAGAGTCGCCTTGCACGTATGCACTTTTTCCTCAGCTGGCTAATCTCTTCATTCCACCAGTAGCAAGGTGATCCACGCCTGCTTTGTTTCCGCCTAGGCATGGATGCGTCGCAAGCATCAGCTACGTTTTTTCCTAGTTGGTTTGCCATAACCTCTGCAGGGCCACTTTCCCATTCCAGATAGTTTAGCAGGTCCACAAAAGTTTGCTCGTCCAGACAGCTATCTTTCCACTTCGGTCCTGTTAGCTTGGGTGGCATCTTTGCCGAGCTTCTGCGCAGTTCATAGTAAATGGCCTGGTGGTCACTGAAGGTGAACTCTTCACTTACTTTCCATTTGACCCCCCTTCCTAACGAACAGCTCATCAGGGTTAGGTCAATTATAGAGCCACAAACAGCTTTTCGGTAAGTAAGTGATTTCCCATCATTCATGAGAGTTACATCCAGTGCAGAGAATTCTTCCAAAAAGCAGAAGCCCCTGGTGTTTGTTTCTCTGCTGCCCCATTCTACTGCCCATGCGTTGAAGTCGCCAGCTATAACTATCGGGGATCGTCCGCGTGCATCATCCACGATTGCCTCCAGCATGTTTTTGAACTCTCCCAGTCCCCAGCTTGGAGGTGCGTAACAGCTGTAGAATGTAACGCTGCCTATCCGTGCCCTAACAAATCCGTTGTGATCTGTATTGACTTCTCGGGGTGGCGTGTTTATGGACCAAATGGCCGCCTTACCGTCTCTGCTGGCTACCCATCCGGTCCCTGGTATCCTTTTGAATGGCTCGCAGATAAGAGCTATGTCAGTATGCTTCTCCCTTGCCGACTGCATCAGAAGTGCCTGTGCGGCCTCACAATGGTTAAGATTAAGCTGTTTAATCTTCATCTTCGCTGTTCAAGTGCTCTCCGAAATACTGGACATTTTCCACTGCCAGCCGCATGGTCAGCCCTTGTTTTATTACTCATGCACAGCATGCACTGTGGCTTTGTTGTGCAGTCCTTTGCAATGTGGTCTTCTTGTCCGCATCTACGGCATTGCTTAGACCTATCCACCGTGCTCTTGCATTCCCTTGCAAAGTGGCCGAACTCCATGCATTTGAAGCAACTCTTGACTGTAATCCATTCCCTTATTCGGGAAACAGCCCAACCGACCTTCACGACTCCAGCGGCAAGAGCCTTCCTAGCTTCATCCACAGGCAGTTTGATGGAAGCCGTCTGCGTCGAACCGTAAGCCTTTCTTAAATGGATATTTTCCACCAAGATAGCTTCTATATGCAGCTGCTTTTTCAATGCCTCGCATATGTCCTCCTTAGTGGTGATTTCGTCCAAATCCTTGCACTCGACTGTGACTCGCTGTGAGAGCGCCCGGACTTCCGCTTGCTCCCCGAGGGACTCACCAAGAAGGTTTCTAATCGCCGATGTGCCCTCTCCAGATTTGCTCAGCTGGATCAGGAGCTCACCTTTTTGGGTTCTCCTGATTTTGGAAACCACCTGGCCAACACCGCTTAGCGTTCCATCTGACTTCACTTTTCGAAGTATTTCGGAGTAACTTGCCTCTCCTTTCGCAGATATGACTATGGCGTCTGGTCTGCTTTTCTCCGCCATGCGTCTCTTGCCAGGGTTGCTCTCCTTATTTTTCTTCTTCCGTACCGTGGTCCATTTTTCTCCTTCACTCTCTTTGCTTGGGGGAGCTTTCGTGGCACTCTCCGGCCCTGGTTCATCCGTGGCTTGAGTGCAGGTCGAAACCTGCGTCGTCACCACTCCCTTACTCCTCTTGGTGGAGGGTGCACCCGCTCCAGGATTCTGCTTTCTCTTGCTATCGATGACCTTTCCGAAGATTGGCGACGTCTGGGAAGCTTGGTGCATCCGTATCACGGCCTTCGCCCTATTGTCGTGTAGCTGTATAGCTACAAGCTCGTATAGGGCCCTGATGCTCTCGATCGAGTCACGCATCGGCTGGTGAATCGACCGTCTCTTACCATCTTCCATCATTTCGACCAGGTTCGAGATTTCTTCTCCAAGGTCGCTAAGCGCTGTTCTGTTGTGTTGCTCCACAGGCTACCTCGCGCCCTGGTGTAACTCTTGAAAAGCTGGCGTCGAAATTTTGGTCGGCGACCTTAACACTTTACTGCTTCTAGCAAATCCAGCACAGGGGTTCTGTGAAAGAATTCTAAAAGCCTCTCTCTCTCCTTAAATTTGGGGGGTTGTTTGTGAATTCATGCTATTGGGTCCCAACTCCTGGGCCGTTGTCTCAGGTCGTTGTACTGTCGCGTTGTAATCCCGTGGTTATCTATGCAAGCAGTGAGGCCACGCTAGGGTTGACACCCGCCTTCATGGGGTCGGGCATACAGAGCCAGATCCGCGTTAATCAGGAATATAACATCTGAACCGGTACTGTCAACTTAATGACTACGAGCACGAGATCGTATCCTGGAGACTTGCTATGTTTTAACGGGACGGAGGCGGTAACAGCATTAGCCTATCAGCCATTTCAGCAAGATTTCACTCCGCTTACTCAGGTGATAGAATACTGCTAACCGTCAGCCCTGGTTTCGTCTATTCCAGAAGGGGTTCCAGAAGTCCTACCTAAGGCATAACTGGACTCTGCCTTAGAGCCATTTAGTCGCCTCTTACGACAAGCTATGGCATGCTGAGGTGGGTATTCTGTAAAACCGCCCACCACACGGTGGATGCCCACCACACGGTGGCCTGTGTGTGCCTGGGTCGATCCGTGGGTGTGTGTGTGTGTGTAGGTGTGTGTGTGCCTGGGTGTGCGTAAGCCTGGGTGTGCGTTTGTGCCTGTGTGTGTAAGCCACTGTCACTGGTCAACTCCTACTGGCCGTTGTTGTTGTTGTTGTTGCAGTGGCTGCTGTGGTGCGCTGCTGTTGCAGGCTGCTGTGGCTGCCGTGGTTGCTACTGCTGTTGTTGTTGTTGTTGCTGTGGCTGCGGTGGCACGCTGCTATTGCAGGCTTGTTGTTGTTGTTGCGGTGGCTGCGGTGGTTGCTACTGCTGTTGTTGTTGTCACCGTTGTGTATCACTGTCGCGTACCGGTTATAGCAAGCTCACTCGGAAAACTGCCAAACTTGCATTAAAATTGCAACATCATTTTCGAGCTTGTTGTCTTCCTCTTCCTCAGCTTTCATTCCCCCGGAACGCGCAAAATACCAGCTCGTTCTGCCTGGAGCAAGATTTTGCGTTCGCGTTTACGCAAAATGCGGGCGGAGCAAGAATACGCGTTTGCGCAAAATGCGCGCGGAGCCCTATCTTGCGTTTGCGTTTGCCCAAAGGCGAGCGGAGCGCTATCTTGCGTTTGCGTTTGCGCAAATGCGAGCGGAGCACTATTTTCGCGTTGCATTTTACGTGAATGGAGCATAGTAAATGCAACCACAAGATAACGCAAATGACGGCACAAACGAAAAACATAAATGTGCGGTAGCGGATCGCTGGCCTTCCGTCTCTATGAGGTACTTCGTACCGTAGATGGGGTTGCGCCGTACCGCCACCTCGACGCTGTCTCGGACATCCTGTGGCAGCAACCCTCCCGTTCCTTCTACCCGCCAGCTCTCCGGGGCCATCACCCAGTCGATGGCATAGAGTGGTAGGTCGTCGAGACCCGAAACGTCATCCGCGAGACTTAGCGTAGACAGCACCTCGTCGATTGCGTCGTCGGACGGCCATCCAGGGTCCACCCTCAGGTCTCTCCAGGGGTCTACCGTGGGTAGGGGTACGTCTGAGGTGGAGTCGGGGACTTCGGGTACTTCGGAGATATCCTCGAGCGGCACGTAAATGTCCGTGGCGCGGCTGTCGTCGGATTGGTACCCTTCGGGGTCCAAGTATCTGCGGCAGTGTCCCTCAAGGCCGAACAGGATGTTTCCCTCTGCTTCAGACATCTTCTCGCTGTAACACAATAGAGTCGTAATTTTCATTTGCATAACCCTACCTACAGTGCGGTTTGTAAGGGGGTCTGAAGGACTTGACACAGTGATGGGGGAAGGTGGACTTGGTGCTAGGGCAAGAGTGGTGTCTGGGTGGTCCTCGTCGGGGTCAGTGACGAACGGCTTCAGATCTGCTAGGCTAGCCATCCGACGCCGATTCGTCTCCATATGTTGGAGGCGTACCACATTCGGGGAGACGAATTTCTTTACGACGTAGGGTCCGTCGAACTTTGGCGCCAACTTTGCTGCAAATCCTTCGGCGGCGTTAGACAAGACGTGATGTTTGGCCCATACCTGAGTGCCCACGGTTGGTCGCCAGTCTCGATGGCGTAGGTTGTATTGTCTTGCCTGGTCTTGGGACGCCCTTTGTACATTCTGTTGCACTGCCTCGAAAACCTTTCGTAGCTCGGTGGCGCGTGTCTCGGGAGTTGTCTCTATTCTTCCACTTCCCAGGGTAACCTGGTCGTATAGTGCGTTCGGCAGACGGGGCTCGCGTCCTTGGACTAGGAACGCTGGGCTGAATCCGGTCGTGTCCGAAGCGCTGGTATTTATGGCCAACATTATCTCCGGGAGCAATTCATCCCACGAACTCTGGTGTCCCTCGATGTACTGGGCCAGCATGGTCTTTATCGTCCGATTTGCTCTCTCCGTCGGGTTCTGTTGGGGGCTGTAGGGGGCGGTGTGTTGTAGCTCCATCCCGAGTTTCTCGCAGAATCGGTGAAAAGATCTACTCGTAAACTGGGTCCCGTTGTCACAAACGAAACACCGCGGTGTCCCGAAGCGACAAAGGGACTAACTCCACCCATTTAGAGAATAAGTCGAAGAACACCAGGAGCATGGTGTTTCCGTGTTTCGAGCGTGGCAGGGGACCAATGAAATCCGAGCAGACAGTCCCGAAGGGTTCCGCTACTTGTCTGGTCAACATCTTCCCCGCAGGCTTCATCTGGCTCACCTTGTACGCCTGGCATTTGGTACATCGTCGTACGTATCGGGTTACGTCTCGAAACAAGCCGGGCCAGTAATACCGTTGCATTACTCGACTCGCTGTCTTCCGTATTCCCAGATGACCAGCGGTGGGGTTGTCGTGGCACTCCTTCAGGACGCGGGAGCGCTGGTCCGATGCTACGCATAGCTTCCAGGGGACGTAGTCCTCTTCCGTGGGGCGATGACCTAGGTGTCGGTACACGTGACCGTTCTCCAGCGTATAGTCCGGGTGATTCTTGGGGTACTCCTCGATGCGCTTTGTCAATTTGAGGAGCCATGGGCACGTGATGGTTTCGGTTAGTACCGTCTGTAGTACTTCTTCCAGAGGTTGCCTCGACAGCGCATCAGCCACGACATTTAACTTCCCCCGACGGTAGTGGATGTCGAATTGGTATTGCTGTAATTCCAGGGCCCACCTCGCAATTCGGCCAGTCGGGTTGTCAATGCTATTAAGCCACTTAAGGGCTAAGTGGTCTGTGATCACATCGAAACGGTAGCCCTCGAGGAAACATTTCAGCTTGCGGATGGCCCAAACAATCGCTAAACATTCCTTCTCCGTCGCTGAGTAGTTTTCTTCGGGCTTCGACAACCGTCGGCTGACGTACGCTATCACGCGCTCTGCCCCGTCTATTTCTTGTGTCAACACTGCTCCCAACCCAAAGTCACTGGCGTCCGTTTGTATCACAAACTTGGCCGAGAAATCTGGGCAAGCAAGGACCGGAGCTTTGGTAAGTCGCAGTTTCAACTCGTCGAACGCGGCCTGTTGTGGTTCACCCCACTCCCATCGTTTGCTCTTCCGGAGCAGTATCGACATCGGTTGCACTATCTCCGCGAAGTTTGACACGAACCTCCGGTACCACGATGCTATCCCCAGGCAGCGGCGCAATTCCCGGACGTTGGTTGGGGGAGTTAGTTTTCGGACGGCTGCGATCTTCTCGGGGTCGGTGTGTATCCCTTGTTCGCTGACGACGTGGCCTAGATAAGCAATGCTTTTGCGGAAGAACTTGCACTTGGCTTTGTTCAGGCGCAGATTTGCTTCGCGTAGACGGCGAAAAACTTCCTGAAGGTTCCGAAGGTGGTCGTCTAAATTCGAGCCCGTGATGATGATGTCGTCGAGATACGCGAAGGCATGTGGTTCCATGTCGGGGCCTATGACTCCATCGAGTGCTCTTTGGAACGTGGCTGGTGCGAAGTGTAAGCCAAAAGGCATGACCTTCCAGTGGAAAAGGCCTCGTCCCGGCACCGTGAACGCCGTGTATTGACGGCTGTTGCGTGCCATGGGGATCTGCCAGTACCCACTCTTCAGATCCAATGTGGTAATGTATTTCGCGTTACGAAGTCTCTCCAAGATGTGATGAATCCTCGGCAGCGGGTACGCATCCGGAACAGAGCGTGCATTTAGCTGCCGGTAGTCAATGCACATCCGGATGTCTCCCGTCTTCTTTCCTACCAACACAATAGGCGCACTGTGGGGACTCTTCGAAGGCTCGATGCAGTCGTTTTTCAGAAGTTCATCTACCTGGTCGTAGATGACCTTCTGCATCGCCGGGTTCTTCGGATAATATCTCTGTTTGATTGGTCTCTCATCGCGCATGGTGATCACGTGCTCCGCGATGTGTGACACGCCCTTCAAACCATCAAACAAAGCTAGCTCGCGTTCCAGGAACTCCCGTACCCGAGGGTCTGTTTCCGCTTCACGGTCGTCTTCCATCTTGCCTGGGTCTGGTAAATCTTGGGCGACTGCGAAATGTTCGCTTCTTTTCCCCGAAGGGGAACGAGGACGTTGGGGTGGTACGCCACCCTCAAGTGGCCCTCGTGAAATATCGCCTTCCTGTAGTACAATCCTTTGCTGCTCTTCCTCGTCGACCGGTCTCATCTCGTTATCCTGAGGCAGCTCCGTTGACGCCCTAAAGGTCACCTCACGACTGCAGACAGCTGGTGGCTCACGGGTGCTCGGGTCTTCTTTTAATTGGTCGGATCTCGGGGCTGGTGTGGGTGGTTCCTGGTGGTGTTTTGCTTTTTGCGCTCTCGGGGCTGGTGTGGGTGGCTCCGGGTGGTGGTCGGTTGTTCGTACCCTCCGTCGGCCAGTCGGGCTCTGAAGCATCCCGGGCGTCAGCTGCAGTTCCATGGCTCCGAAAGACAGGGTGGCTTCCACCGCGCACAGGAAGTCGATCCCCAGGATGAGCTCATCAATGATCGTAGGTAGCACCAGCAGCGGCAGGTGGACATGCTGCTCCCCGAACTGTACAGTCGTCGTACAGGCCTTAGTGACGGTGGTACGAGATCCGTCTGCTAGGCTTACTCCCACTTGAATGCCCTGTTGTCCCGTTGCTGTCAGCTGTCGTGCGACTGCCTCACTGATGAAACTTCGCGTCGCTCCGGTGTCGATAGTAGCCAGGAAGGGTTTCCCTTCCATTCTCACTCTGGCTACTATCCGCGCGTTCTCTAGTCGTATGGCTCCGTTTATTTCCGTGGCTGGCTGTTCATCGCTCCCCCCTGGTCCGGATTCGAGGAGGGAGGCATTCCGTTTCCCGACGGCTGGGTGCAACACTCAATCGTCCTCACGCCTCGTCGTCCACACTGCCAGCAGTGGAGCACTTGTGGGTTTCTGCAATCCCGGTTGAGATGTCCTGGTTGCCCACAGCGTCGACATGCGGTCTGGACGTCTATCAGTGTGTCCGGTCGGGGTTCGTTGCTGGCTCCGGGGGCACTGTCGCGAAACGGGTTGCGATGTCGAGGGGTCGGGGTGGGAACTTCTGGATTTGCTGTGGCTGGCTTATGCACCGAGTGGGGTCTCGTAGGTGTCTTCATCTGCCCTTCTCTCTCACGGACCATCTCATAATGTGTGGCCAACTGGGTAAGTTGGCTCAGGCAACTCACCTCATGACGTCGGATGTACAGCTGGTATTCCGGTAATAAATTCTCGTAGATCCGGTCAAGCTCCCTGTCGTCCGTATACCCGGCACGCTGCATCATAAGCCGCAGCTGTACCATATAGCGCTTGAAAGTTTCTCCGTTTCGCTGCAGGTGGGTGCGGTTCTGATCTTCCAGCCTCTCGAAGTACCGTGGTGGCAGGTAGAAATCCAAGAACTCCCTTTTGAACCTGGTCCAGGTTTCCCCATACATATGACTGACCCTGAACCAACTCTCGGCTTCCCCAGTCAAGAGCTCCGAAATGGCTAGAGGTAAGCGATTCAGCTCGATTTGATGTGCTGCCGCCCTTTCCTCTACACGCTCAATGAAGCTAAGCGGGTCCGTGGTCCCGTCGAAAGTTATGCCCCAGCGGTGAACCTTCTCCGCCAGCATTCCATATGGGGCTTCTGGTCTGGTGCCTGTGGTGACTTGCGGCGAGCTGTGCCGGAGTCGCGGAGGTGATCGTCCTGCTAATCGTGTCGGGTCGGGTCTGGGGACAGCTCCATCGGTATTAGTCACCACTATCTGAGGTTGGGCTGGGGCTACCGGGTTGGTATCGGAAAGTGAAGGACTCCTTGAGCGTGGTTTCCTTTCCGGATCGGCTGGTGAGCTGTCTCGGTATTTCGCCTCTAGCTCTGAGAAGCGTGCTAGCAAGGTGTCTGGGTGTTCGCTCAGAGATACGAAGCCCGCTACGCGACTGCGTAGCTCAGTCACCGTGCCCTCGGCGTCGAGCCCGAACTCGCTGGCCATGGACATGAGTTCGTCCTTCCTGCGGTAGTAAATCCAGCTGACGTTCACCATGATGTTGTATTGTCGGAGAAGTCTGTAGAATTTTTATAATGATTTATTAATATCCTTTGATAGGATCTGTAAAATTTTTATTATTATTATCCTGCTGGAGGATCTGTAGGTTTATAATTATTATCCTGCTAGAGGATCTGTAGATTTAAATTTTATTATCCTGCTGGAGGATCTGTAGGTTTTTTTTTAATTATTATTATCCTGCTGGAGGATCTGTAGGTTTATAATTATTATCCTGCTAGAGGATCTGTAGATTTAAATTTTATTATCCTGCTGGAGGATCTGTAGGTTTTTTAATTATTATTATCCTGCTGGAGGATCTGTAGGTTTATAATTATTATCCTGCTAGAGGATCTGTAGATTTAAATTTTATTATCCTGCTGGAGGATCTGTAGGTTTTTAATTATTATTATCCTGCTGGAGGATCTGTAGGTTTATAATTATTATCCTGCTAGAGGATCTGTAGATTTAAATTTTATTATCCTGCTGGAGGATCTGTAGGTTTTTAATTATTATTATCCTGCTGGAGGAATTTTTGTGTCGCACGAGATGTGTTCACTTTGATGACCGGGTCTTGACTGCCTATCCTCAGCTCGCGGTCTGCCTTATATAGCAGAACGCAGCTCTGCTCCTTGATGGGCGGTGGCAGCGCTGCGCTTATAAGGCTTTGGCAGCGCTGCCCTTATTAGGCGTCAGCAGCGCTGCCCTTATTGAGCGTCGGCGCATCTGCTCTGTAGCCTTAGCCTGCAAAGACAGCAAAGCCAAGACTTCCGTGGCAAAGGGGGGTCGGATGCTGGATGTTTTAAGGGGACGTGTAAGGGGCGAAGAGACTTAAATTTTGAGGATTTGACAACAACAGGGCACAAAATAAGGACACAATCAACAAGAAAACGTAACATAGTTCTGGTTTAGGGCGACCCTGGACTCCCTAGGTACTATGTGGTGGTGGTTCTTTAAGCCACCATGATGTTATACTCCCAGAAGTGTTTGCCAGTGTCCCTGCTCGGGCGCCATCTGTAAGGACGTAATTTCTTAGGCCGAGGTCGGCGTCTCAGTCGCGTCCAGGGATTTTACAGAAAATTTGTAAATTTGCTGGGACACTGGGGGAGCTGTGCCAGAGTATACCTAGGGGTCGGGGCAATAAGGGAAAGTGTAGGGGAAATAGCAGGGGGTTCGTGAGCATATCTTACGCACTGGCGACGATTTGAGAGGCACCTGAAGGAATAGGTTGGTTAGTCCAGAGTAATACTCGGAGAACTAACCAATCACTCCCCCAAATGGCTCTTCGTCGCCGACCAGGGCGTCGGGCGAAGTTCCGTGTTAGTACGAGCGGGTGAGAGTCAACCAGCCAGCTGGTCAGGCCGAGGGTAAGACCCGGAAGCCTGCGCACTAACGGCCTAACCCCATCCGCCCGCACCAGTCACCGGCCGCGTCCTTGAGGAGCTCTCGGACGCGTGTGAGAGATACGAGTGAGAAGATTTCGTCACGCATAGAGTAAGACTCGGAATGCGTGCCCATCCTCCACCCGATCTCTCACATCTGCAACGCCTGGGTATTACCCACTTGTCGCTACACCTGGGACATACTCAAGAGGCAGGCGTCGCAGAATCTAGAGTAAAACTCGGAAGATTCGCTAGCATACCCCTCAGGTTTGCCCCACGTGGGCCATTTGGTGAGGCGCACTGAGCCACTACTACCCCACTCGTCGCTTCACGTGGGACATACCCAAGAGACAGGCGTCGCAGAATCTAGAGTAAAACTCGGAGGATTCGCTAGCATGCCCCTCAGGTTTGCCCCCCGCGGGCTATGTGAGTGAGGCTCACTCGCTGAAAGGGGGGAAAAAAGGAAAAGGGTAACAAATAAAGCACACACAAATTTAGCTACACTAAGATCTTTATTAATTCCATATCACTGACAGTAAGACATATAGGTATAACACATAAGGGGTGGGGATGCTTTCCTAGGCCACACCAAATCTAAGCAAGGCTGCCTGAGCAACCTTTGGGCCCATCGCAGATGGCCGTCACTTACCCCTGTGTATGTGTGTATGTATGCCTGGGTGTGGGTGCGTAAGTCTGTGTGTCGATGCCGGGTGTGTGTGTGTATTAGCGTGGGTGTGTGTGTAAGCCTGGGTGTGCCTGTGAGTGTGGGTGGATGCCTGTGCGGGTGTGCTTGAATGTGTGTGCCAGTGTGTGTGTGTTTTTTTTTTTTTTCTCATGGAACGCCATGAAGGGTGTGAATCTTTCAAAGATACTGGTGGCCCGTACCACCAAGCATGCACGATTTCCACGTACTAAACACACCCTACACAACAACGCGCCTCATCCCCAAGGGATCACGATTAAGTATTACTCGGGGATGGGATGCCTTTAAAGGCCGTCTTCTTACTCATCCAGTTCTCGGACCATCCTTCTTCTACATAATTATCGCTCAATGCTTCGCGTCGCTCTCTTCGCACCTACGGAGATCCTTCTGGATGCAAACGATCCTCTGGAGTACCGCATTCCAGTTCGAGTCGGATTCCAACATGTACGACACCAGCTCTTCCACTGATGGTAGAGGTGTTGCCAGTGTGTGTGTGTATTTGTTTTTTTTTTTTTTTTTCCTTTATTGCTTATGCTATATATACAATGGCTTATTATTAGGTAATAAAAGCGAAACATAACATTGGCGGTACGGCCGTTAGGTAATGCGTCACCAATGCCTATGTTCCACCTAATCCTCTTGCTCTCTTCGCTCGCGCTCAGCCTTACGCAGATTAGTCATGACTGCCGCCGCGAACGCGCTGAATGCTTCCCAATTGACGCTGCTGGCCAGTATCAATGTCACCAGGTTGTCCAACTCGATGCTACAGCCGAAAGCCCTCTCCAGTTCATCTCGGGGCCCGGTAAAACGTCCGCAGTGAAACAAGACGTGTTCGGCATCCTCTACGAACCTATCACCACAGGAGGTACAGAACGCTGCACTCTCATGCCCAAGTCGGTGCAAGTACTCACGGAAGCAGCCATGACCACTTAGGAGTTGGGTGGTGTAGTAGTTGAGCTGCCCATGCCGCCGGTTTTGCCACGCTGAAATGCTCGGGATGAGGCGATGCGTCCAACGCCCTTTGCTAGACGCATCCCATTGCCTCTGCCAGTTATCCAAAGTGCACGTTTTGGCCGCTGTGCGCACTTCATGTTTCTGGGGATCCGAAAGTTCCTTGCCATGGGTTCCCTCGTAGATCTCCGAGATTTCCCTAGCCAGCTCGGCTATGGGAGCTATTCCAGCCAGGACCAGACATGCGTCATCAGAGATGGTTCTGAAGCCGCTACAAACTCTGATCGCTCCAAGACGGTGAGTGGCTCTCAGTCCGCGGGTGTAGCTCTCAAAGCGGCAAGCTGATTGCCATATCGGCGCCGCATACAGCATCGTCGCTCTTATGACGCTGGATAAAAGGAGTCTCTTGAATTGCTTCGGACCTCTCGTATTTGGCATGATACGCGAGATCGCACGATTTGCTAAGGCGGCCTTTGTGCTAGCGTACTCCAAATGCTCCTTGAAGCATAGCCTGGTATCCAGCATAACTCCCAGATATTTAATCGCCCTCTTAGACCTGACTGCAGTGTTAGCTACGATTATGTTTGCTGTCTCCACCGCTTTTCGGCTGCTAATGAGCACTGCCTCTGTTTTTTGGGGTGCTATCTGCAGTCCTACTGAGGAGAGCCACTGTATGGCTTTCGAGATGGCTAGGTTGCACTTTTCCTCCACTACCTTGAGATCCTTAGCGACAACCACTATTGCAACATCGTCAGCAAAGCCCACCAGCTGAACATCGTCTGGCATTGACAGCCGAAAAATGCCGTCATACATGACGTTCCACAGAAGAGGTCCCAGTACCGACCCTTGTGGCACGCCTCCAGAAACTTCGTGCTCCTCCATCGTCTCGCAGGTATCATACCTTAGGATTCTATCCTTGAAGTAGCTCCTTGTTATCCTTAGTAGGTACTCCGGCACGTTTAGCGCCTCAAGAGCCTCCAGGATGCAGCCCCATTTAGCCGTATTGAAGGCATTTTTGACGTCCAACGTTGTCACTAGGCAGTACTTCTTGGCGCCGCCTTTCCATCTACATCCAGCTATAGCTCCCGAAGCTATCTCGACTACCTTGCCGATAGCGTCCAGCGTAGATCGCGCTTTGCGAAAGCCATACTGCTGCGGTGAAACTCCACCAGCAGCAGCAATGGCGCTATTGAGCCGGGTGCAAATCAAATGCTCCAGTAGCTTGCCCGCAGTATCGATCAGGCATATCGAACGATATGCAGCTGGATCTTCGAGCTTTTTGCCAGGCTTCGGTATGAGGACCAGGCGCTGAATTTTCCAGCGGTTTGGAAACTTTCCGCTTCGTAGGCAGCTGTTGTACATGCTCGAAAAGACATCTGGGCGGAGCGCAATTGCTAGCTTGAGCGCTCGGTTGGGAATCCCATCTGGGCCAGGTGACTTGCTGGGCTTCAACCTCGTTGCAGCGTGTCGAATCTCATCTAGCATGATGGGCTCAATTTGAGAATACATGCTTGGCGCAGGCGGGAGCTCGTCGATATCCTCATACATACTGGGAAATAGGTGCCTTACTATCTCCTTCAATGATCTTGGGTCCATGGGGTGGCAGCGTGGAGAGGCATTGAAGCGTTTTACTACCAGCTTGTTGGCATTGCCCCACGGGTCGTTTTCCGCTGTGTCGCAGAGTTCCAGGAAGCATCTACGCTTGCTGTCTTTAATAAGCTTCTGGAAGCGTCTCCTACTGGCGAGGAATTCCGCCTGGCGTTCATGGAACAGCAGCGATCCACGTGAGCGCTGGTAGCGGCGTCTAGCATAGTTGCATTCGCTTCGAGCTTCAGCGATCTCCTCGTTCCACCAGTATACTGGGGCATGGTGCCTCTGGTACCTTCTGCTCCTAGTCATGCTATCATCGCAGGCACGGCTTAGCATCCGCATCGTTTTGTCCACCACGTCCTCGGTGCTATCAGTAGTATCAGAGGTCACAGCAGACTCCAGATGGGCACTGAAAGTCCGCATGTCTAGCGTCTCGACACGATACCTAGGCCAGTGGTGAGCTGGCGTATTACGGTGTTCCGGGCGTATTCCAACAGTGCACCATACGGCAACGTGATCACTAGCATTGAAGGAGTCGTCGATGCTCCAGGTGGACGAACTGAAGAGCGAGCTACTGACAAATGTTATGTCAACGACCGAACCCAGTCCAGCTCTGCTGAACGTGTGCTGCGTTCCATGATTTAGGAGCGCCACATCGAGGAGAGAGAACGCCTCCAGCAACCCTCGTCCTTTGACATTGGTTGACGAGCTGCCCAACTCCTCTGCCCACGCGTTGAAATCTCCAGCGATGACGATCGGGTGACGGCCTCTTGCGTCTGCTACCAGGGAGTCCAGGGTGTTAGCGAACTCTGATAGCTGCAGACTAGGGGGTAGGTAGACTGCGTAGAACCACAGGCCGCCCACCGACGCGCGCACGTAGTTTTCGTCCCGATGTACATTTACCAGAGGAGTCCCGTCAATCCCGCAGGACCATAGAGCCGCTCTTCCAGTTATGTCCGAAGCGCACCTAGGGCTCTCAGAAAGCCGGTATGGCTCGCTTAGCACCGCAAGGTCTGCAGAGCGTTCACGCACTGTTTGCGACAGCAGGTCCTGGGCCGCTGCACAATGGTTAAGGTTTAGCTGTATGAACTTCATTTTGCACGACCAAGTACGCTTCCACTGAGTGGACATCTATTACTGCCCGCCTGGTGGCTGAATGAGGCACTGCCCTTTGCAACACAGATGAAGCACTTCGCCACCTCGCTCTTGCAACTCGCTGCCTTGTGGCCTGTAACTCCACACCTGATGCAGCACTGGGATCTATCCACGGGGTTACGGCAGCTGCTTGCGGTATGTCCCATCTCCAGACAGCGGTAGCACCGCGTGCGCGCTTCCTGCTGGCGAATGACGCAGCTGGTCCAGCCAATGCGAACTGTGCGCAGGGCAGTAATGCTGCTTGCCAGATTTGCTGGTACTGAAAACTAGTGTGTGTGTGTATGTGCCTGTGTGTGTGTGCGGGTGTCGATGCCTGGGTGTACGTAAGCCTGGGTGTGCGTGTGTGTGTGCGTAAGCCTGGGTATGCGTGTGTGCCTGTGTGTGTGTGCGTAAGCCTGGGTGTGCGTGTGTGCGTAAGCCTGGGTATGCGTATGCGCCTGGGCGTGCGTAAGCCTGGGTGTGCGTAAGCCTGGGGGGTGCGTGTGTGTGTGCGTAAGCCTGGGTGTGTGTGTGTGCGTAAGCCTGTGTGTCGATGCCGGGTGTGTGTGTGTATTAGCCTGGGTGGGTGTATAAGCCTGGGTGTGCCTGTGGGTGTGCGTCGATGCCTGTGCGGGTGTGCTTGAATGTGTGTTTTTTTTTTTTTTTTTTTTTTTTTATATTCATTTATTGCTTATCTAAGTAATATATATGTACACATTTATTAGGGTAAGGTATACATAAGCGGAACCTTGCAGTAGCGGTACGGCCGTGAGGTATTGCGTCGCTACTGCCGAGTTCCACCTATTCTACTAGTCCTCTACGCTCTCGCTCAGCCTTGCGCAGATCCGTCATGACTGCCGCCGCAAACGCGCTGAACGCCAGCCAATTGGCGTCGCTGACCATCATCAGTGACACGAGGCTGCCCACCTCGATGCTACAGCCTAAAACCCTCTCCAGATCGCTGCGAAGCCCGGAGAAGCGTCCGCAGTGTAGTAGGACGTGTTCGGCATTCTCGACAAAACTGTCGCCACAGAATGTGCAGAACGGGGCGTCCTCATGCCCAAATCGGTGCAGGTAATTCTAGAAGCAGCCATGACCACTAAGTAGTTGTGTAGTGTACAAATTTAGCTGCCCATGCCGCCTGTTTATCCACGCTGAGATGCTCGGGATGAGGCGATGTGTCCAGCGCCCCTTGCAAGACGCATCCCATTGCCTCTGCCAGTTCTCCTGGATGCGCGTTTTGGCTGTAGTGCGCACCGCCTTCTTTTGGGGAGCGGAAAGAGCCTCGCCGTTCGTTCCCTCGAAGATCTCCGCGGCTTCTCTAGCCAGCTCGGCTATGGGTGCTACTCCAGCCAGAACCAGGCAGGCGTCGTCCGAGATGGTTCTGAAGCCGCTGCAGACTCTGATAGCTCCAAGGCGGTGTGTGGCTCTCAGACCGCGGGTGTTACTAGGAAAGCGGCATCCTGGTTGCCATATCGGCGCCGCGTATAGCATTGTCGCTCTTGTGACACTGGATAAGAGGAGCCTCTTGAACTGCTTTGGGCCTCGCGTATTGGGCATGATTCGCGAGATTGCACGATTTGTTAGGGCGGCCTTTTTGCTAGCGTACTCCAAGTGCTCTTTAAAACATAGTCTGGTATCCAGCATCACGCCCAGGTATTTAATTGCCCTCTTTGAGGTGACCACAGTGTTGGCCACCATTATGGTAACTGTCTCCACTGCTTTCCGGCTGCTAATGAGCACTGCCTCCGTTTTTTGGGGTGCTATCTGCAGCCCTACTGAATACAGCCACTGTAAGACTGCCGCGATGGCTAAGTTGCACTTCCCCTCCACTGTCTTAAGTTCCTTGGCGACGACCACTATTGCCACGTCGTCAGCAAAGCCCACTAGGTGAACATCATCGGGCATCAGTAAACGAAAAACGCCATCATACATGACGTTCCATAATAGAGGTCCCAGAACCGACCCTTGTGGCACGCCTCCAGATACTTCATGCTCCTCTGTCGCCTCGCTGGTGTCATACTTCAGGACTCTATCCTTGAAGTAGCTTCTTGTGATCCTAAGTAGGTAGTCCGGGACGTTGAGCGCCTCTAGGGCATCCAGGATGCAGCCCCATTTAACCGTGTTGAAGGCATTTTTGACGTCCAACGTTGTCACTAGGCAGTACTTCTTAGCGCCGCCTTTTCATCTGCATCCGGCTATCGCTCCCGAGGCTAGCTCGACTACCTTGCCGATCGCATCCAGCGTAGATCTCGCTTTGCGGAAGCCATACTGCTGCGGTGAAACTCCACCAGCAGCTGCAATAGCGTCGTCAAGCCGGGTGCAAATCAGGTGCTCCAGTAGCTTACCGACCGTATCGATCAGGCAGATAGGGTGATATGCAGCTGGATCATCGAGCTGTTTGCCAGGCTTCGGTAGTAGGACCAGACGCTGAATTTTCCAGCGGTTTGGAAACACTCCGCTTCGTAGGCAGTTGTTGAACATACTCGAGAAAACCTCAGGGCGGAGTGCGATTGCCAACTTTAGTGCTCGGTTAGGGATCCCATCTGGGCCGGGCGACTTGCTCGGCTTCAACATCGATGCAGCTTGGCGAATCTCCTCAAGTGTGATGAGCTCAGCTGCTGGAAGAATGGCTGGCACGGGCGGGAGCTCACCAATATCCTCCGCCATACTGGGAAAGAGATGCCTAATAATCTCTTTCAACGATGCTGGGTCCTTGGGGTGGCTGCGGGAAGAGGCGTTAAAGCGTTTAACTACTAACTTATAGGCATTGCCCCACGGGTCATTCTCCGCAGTGTCGCATAGGTCCAAGAAGCATCTGCGTTTGCTATCTTTAACAAGCTTTTGGAAGCGTCTCCTGCTGGCGAGAAACTCAGCCTGCCGTTCCTGAAACACCAGTGATCCACGTGAGCGCTGGTAGCGGCGTCTCGCATAGTTGCAGTCGCTCCGAGCCTCGGCTATCTCCTCGTTCCACCAGTATACTGGGACATGGTGCCTATGGTATCTTCTGTTCCTGGTCATGCTAGAATCGCACGCTCTGCTTAGCATCCGCATGGTTTTGTCAACCACGTCTTCGGTGCTATCAGCTGTATCGGAGACCTCAGCAGACTCTAGACAGGCACTAAAAGTCCGCGTGTCGAGCGTCTCGACGCGATACCTAGGCCAATGCTGTGCTGGAGCATTACGGCGATCCTGGCGTACTCCAACGGTGTACCATATGGCGACGTGATCACTAGCATTGAAAGAGTCATCGATGCTCCAACCGGACGAACTAAAAAGCGAGCTACTGACGAATGTTAAATCCACGACAGATCCCAGTCCTGCTCTGCTGAACGTGTGCTGCGTTCCGTGGTTTAGGAGCGCCACGTCCAGGAGAGAGAACGCTTCCAGCAATACCCGTCCCTTGGCATTAGTTGCTGAGCTGCCCCACTCCTCTGCCCACGCGTTGAAGTCACCCGCGATGACTGTAGGGTGGCGGCCTCTAGCGTCTGCTACCAGGGAGTCCAGGGTGTCTGCGAACTCCGAGAGCTGCAGGCTAGGTGCCAGGTAGACGGAATAAATCCACATGTCACCCACCAACGCACGCACAAAGTCATCCGCCCGGGAAACTCTGGTCAGTGGTGGCGCGGCGCACCCACAGGACCAAATGGCCGCTCTTCCTGGTGAGTCAAGTGCACAGTTTGGTCCCTCCTGCAGCCGGTATGGCTCGCTCAGCACTGCAAGATCGGCAAGGCGTTCACGCACTGTTTGCGACAACAAGTCCTGAGCCGCTGCACAGTGGTTAAGATTCAGCTGTATGCACTTCATTTTGCACGGCTTCTAACTCCTCCGCTGAGTGGACATCTACTACTGCCCGCCTGAAGGCTGATTGAGGCACTGCCCTTAGCGCTGCAGATGAAGCACCTCGTCTCGCTCTTACAACTTGCTGCCTTGTGACCCAGGTCTCCGCACCTGATGCAGCACTGGGACCTGTCCACTGAGTTGCGGCATCTGCTAGCGGTATGTCCCATTTCAAGGCATCTGAAGCACCTCGTGCGTGCTACCTGCGGGCGGATGGTGCAGCTGGTCCAGCCGACTCGAACCGTACGCAAGGCAGTGATGCTGCTCGCCAGGTTCGCAGGTACCGAGAAATTGGCTACCTGGGTGTTGCCGTATCCGGGTCGAATACTTATGACACTGCAGGCATCAGCAGGTATAATGTGTGTGCCAGTGTGTGTGTGTATGTGCCTGTGTGTGTGTGCGTATGTTAGGCTGGGTGTGTTTGTATGCCTGGGTGTGTGTGTGGATGCCGGTGCGTGCGAGTGTATATGCCTGTGTGTGTGCCTGTGTGCGGGTAAGCCTGGTTGTGCGTGTGTGTCAGCGTGTATTTTTCCTGGGTGTGTGTGTCTGTGCGTGTGCCTGTGTGTGCCTGGGTCGATCCGTGGGTGTGTGTGTGTGTAGGTGTGTGTGTGCCTGGGTGTGCGTAAGCCTGGGTGTGCGTTTGTGCCTGTGTGTGTAAGCAACTGTCACTGGTCAACTCCTACTGGCCGTTGTTGTTGTTGTTGTTGCAGTGGCTGCTGTGGCGCGCTGCTGTTGCCAGCTGTGGTTGTTGTTGTTGCAGTGGCTGCTGTGGTGCGCTGCTGTTGCAGGCTGCTGTGGCTGCCGTGGTTGCTACTGCTGTTGTTGTTGTTGTTGCTGTGGCTGCGGTGGCACGCTGCTATTGCAGGCTTGTTGTTGTTGTTGCGGTGGCTGCGGTGGTTGCTACTGCTGTTGTTGTTGTCACCGTTGTGTATCACTGTCGCGTACCGGTTATAGCAAGCTCACTCGGAAAACTGCCAAACTTGCATTCAAATTGGAACATCATTTTCGAGCTTGTTGTCTTCCTCTTCCTCAGCTTTCATTCCCCCCGAACGCGAAAAATACCAGCTCGTTCTGCCTGGAGCAAGATTTTGCGTTCGCGTTTACGCAAAATGCGGGCGGAGCAAGAATACGCGTTTGCGCAAAATGCGCGCGGAGCCCTATCTTGCGTTTGCGTTTGCGCAAAGGCGAGCGGAGCGTTATCTTGCGTTTGCGTTTGCGCAAGGTAGGAAAGAAGGACCCATTTCTTCCTAAATCGTTCAGGCCAAGCAGCCTTACCTCATTCCTGCTAAAAACCCTCGAAAAGATAGTAGACAATCACATTAGATCTGTGCACCTAGTGGCCAAGCCACTACATGCACATCAGCATGCGTATAGGGCAGGGATGTCAACGAAGTCAGCTCTGCTTGACCTAGTGAACACTCTCCAGAAGTCTGTGAAAGCAAAAGAGGTTGCACTCTGCGCCTTTATGGACATAGAAGGTGCTTTTGACAACACGGCGCATGACGTGGTGGTCAGAGCTCTTGAGAGTAGAGGAGTTGAATCAGGACTCACGTCTTGGTTAGGCAAACTCCTGGACTCTCGCATAGCAGAAGTAACCGTCAGCAACTCGACAATTAGAGCACAAACCACCAGAGGCTGTCCTCAAGGAGGTGTCCTATCACCTCTCCTTTGGAGTCTGGTGGTGGATGATCTCTTATCTAAGCTAACGGATAATGGCTTTCGATGTCTAGGATATGCCGATGACATAACTATTATCTGCAAAGGGAATTTTGAGAGCACATTATGTGATAGAGTCACCCTGGGCCTTCGACTAAGCCTGGACTGGTGTAGGGACGTGGGGCTGAACATCAACCCAGCAAAGACCACGATTGTCGCCTTCACAAATCGGTACAAGCTTAAATCTATGAGACCCATAGTCATTGGAGGTACAAGTATACCAGTGTCCACGGAGGTCAAATATCTGGGGGGTTATACTAGATAAAAGACTCCTCTGGAAACAGCAGATGGAGCACGCTGTTCGGAAGGGCACTTTAGCCCTGATGAGCTGCAGAACTCTTGCGGGGGAAAAACTGGGGGCTTTCACCTAAGATTCTGATGTGGATGTATACTGCTATGGTAAGGCCCATGGTGTGCTACGGAGCTGTGGTCTGGGCTGGACGCATGGACCGGGAAGGTGCGAGAAAGCAACTGGGTAAACTCCAGAGGCTTGCATGCTCGTGCATCTCGGGCGCAATGCGCACCTGCCCCTCCACGGCTCTAGACGTTCTACTAGGGCTTCCACCGCTGCACATATACATAAAACACAACGCAAACAGAAGTCATATGAGGTTAACGGGGGCATTAGCAACCGGATCGGCTGCAGGAGCCACAGGCTCACAGTTAGAATACCCACAGGATGCACAGTTGGCGCAATTTAGCTTCAGTAAGCTCTTTAACATTATTATTATTATTGGAACGAGGATCATGCACTGTGACCACTAGGATCTATTGTGCCCTCTTACTGTTTTGTGAGTTACAGCTCCTCAAACAGCCCGATCGATCGCAGGAACGCGACGATGTGGCATGGTCTGAGAGCCCTCATTTTCTCTGTAGACAGAAAGAGGCTCCCCAGAAGAGAGAGCCTCAGTCGGCTGATGGCGGGACACTCCTCAAGCAGGTGCTCTGGAGTCTCATCCCCCTCCAGACACAGTCTGCAAAGACTGTCTTCCCCTAACCTGAGATTATGCAGATGCTTGCGCAGTCTGCAGTGCCCGGTCAAGAAACCCGTGACTATACGAAGAGATCTTTTGCTCAGCTTCAGACAGTCCTCAGTTCTCTTCTTGTTCTAACTGCCTAGCAGTCGCTTGCTCTGTCTTGCCCCATGTGAAACCCGCCAAGCGTCCTCGCATGCGTTGAGCAGATCGATGCGACTGCTCTGACTGACAAACCCTGGTCCTAGCCCACAGAAAGGTTCAGGGCCCTGGAAAGGAGCGCTAGCTCCTCTCCTGGCCAAAATATCGGCGACCTCATTTCCGGGAACACCCGCATGTCCCGGTACCCAATATATGGTGACTTTGTTTTTACTGCCCAACCTATTGAGCGCTTCAATACATTGCCAAACCAGTTTTGAGACGATTTTATAAGCACTAAGTGCTTTTATCGCTGCCTGGCTGTCTGAGAAAATGGCAATGTCTCTATGAACGTATCCCCTCTCGAAGTTAAAGGTAGCACATCTTTCAATCGCGTGCACTTCCGCTTGGAAAATGCTGGCGAATTTGCCCAGGGGCTCATGATACTTGAGTCGGGGTCCGCAGACTCCAGCTCCAGCACCCTCATCCGTTAAAGATCCGTCTGTGTACCATCTAATAGCATGTGGTTTCACATTATAGGTGGTCGACAGACTGGTCCATTCTGCTTTGTTGCTAAGCTCCGTTTTAAAGAGCTTCTCAAAACTAAATAGGCCCTTCTGCGCATCTTGCGGAAAGGCCAACAGCGTGCCAGTTGCACTAGTGACAGATGTGATTGCGTTTGCTCCTGTCAATCTTATAATAGATCTGTGCGCACTGTGTTTGATGTAGACATGCAAAGGCGGAAGTCCTAGCAGTACGTCCAGTCCTGAGGACGGGCAGGTACGCATTGCGCCCGAGATGCACGTGCAGGCAAGTCTCTGGAGTTTGCCCAGCTGCCGTTTGGTGACATCCAGGTCAGCACGTCCCGCCCATACCACTGCGCCGTAGCTGACTATGGGCCTCACCATAGCTGTGTACATCCACAGAAGGATTTTTGGGGACACACCCCAGTTTTTCCCTGCGAGAGACCTACAGCACATTAGGGCTATAGTAGCCTTGCGTACCGCATGCTCAATATGCTGTTTCCACAGTAGTCTCTTGTCCAAGATTACTCCCAGATACTTTATCTCCGTAGAGAGTGGAACTATCGTACCCCCAATGGATATGGGTCTTATGGACTTTAACTTGTAACGGTTGGTGAAGGCGACAATTGTGGTTTTTGCTGGATTAATATTCAGCCCCACGTCTTTAAGACCCAGAGTTATTCTATCACAAAGCGTGTTCTCGAAGTTGCCTTTACAGACAATGGTAATGTCATCAGCGTAGCCTTGGCATTCAAATCCATTAACTGTAAGTTTAACTAGTAGCTCGTCCACCACGAGACTCCAGAGGAGAGGTGATAGGACACCCCCCTGTGGGCAGCCTCTGGTGGTTTGAGCCCTGACCGTCAAATTGTTGACAGTGACTTCCGCTATTCTAGTGTCAAGGAGCTTGCCTAGCCAGAGAGTAAGTCCTGGCTCAACCCCTTTTCCCTGAAGCGCCCTAACCACAACATCATGTGCTGTGTTATCAAAAGCACCCTCTATGTCCATGAAAGCACAGAGAGCAACGTCTTTGGCCTTCACTGAGCATTGAAGACTGTTTACTAGGTCAAGGAGAGCCGATTCTGTCGACTTTCCTTCTCTATAGGCATGTTGATGATCATGCAGGGGACTGGACACTAGGTACGAGATCCTGATGTGATTTTCAACTATCTTTTCAAGGGTTTTTAGCAAGAAGGATGTCAGGCTGATCGGCCTGAAAGATTTGGGGTGAAAGGGGTCCTTTTTCCCCACTTTCGGGATAAAGATCACCCTGGCCGTCCTCCATGCCCTAGGTATGTAGCCCATAGCTAGGCTACCCCGGAAAATACGAATGAGGAACACCATAAGCTGTTCCATCCCTTTCTGTAGATGGACGGGGAGGATACCGTCCGTACCTGGGGCCTTGTAGGGACTAAGCGTACCAATGGCCCATCTTATTCTTTGCTCTGTTACTATGGCTGCAGCCAGGCTCCAGTCCGGTCTCCTGATGGGAACCGTTTCGTAACAGCTGTCGGTGTTGATGATGGTTTTACAAAGTGGAAAGTGAGTTTGTAGGAGAAGTTCTGCCTTTTCCACCTCATTTTCCGTGAAGGAACCATCTGGCCTCTTTAGGCAGAGTTCGGACAACACTTTGCCTTTCGAGATAGACTTAAAGACTCTCACAGCAGGTGTGGCCTGCTCTAGGTTGGAGCAAAATCTCCGGAAATGGGCACGTTTGCTGTACCGGATTTCTTTATTATACTCTGTTAGTTTCTTGGTGTATAAGTCCCATCTGTCACTATTCTTTTTGGCTGTATTAAACAACCTCCTGACCTCTGCTCGAAGCATACCAAGTTTTTTATTCCACCAAGGGTTATCCCTGTTGGACTCTATGGAGTTGGTTGGACAACTTGCATGATAGGCATGCATAATCGTCTCGCCAACCTCAGACGAGAGTTGCTCTAGCTCTTCCTGTGAAGAGACCCTCCTACTATGGTTTAGTCTACTCAGATTTAACCCCAGGTGTGACTGGTAGAGCGGCCAGTCAGTCCGCCGGGGATTCCTGATGACTTTACTAATCCTGAAATTACTACTAATGTCGAAGAGGATGATCCTATGATCCGAAATTGACGGTTCTGACCCTCCAGTTATTAACTAGCCCAGAGGCACCCCCATTGCCGAAAGTAATATCAGGTACTTCGGCTCTATTTTTGGTGATAAAAGTGGGTTCAGCCCCCATATTGAACACCATGAGGTCATTAGCTACAAGATATTCAAGCAAGCACTCACCTCTTCTGTTGTTGTCCGTGCTGCCCCACGCTACGCTATGCGCGTTTGCGTCGCATCCCAGCAGCAATGGGAGTCTATTGCTGCTGCAGTGTGCCCCCAGATCCTGAACCTCTGATGGGGGGGCTTCCGCTTTATCTCCCGGGAAGTAGGCTGACGCCACCACCATACTCCCGAACGCGCCAGTGATTAGCACTGCTACAAGGTCCCTGCTGAGAAATTTGGAGAGACAAAGAAAGTTAGTGTTCTTTCGGACCAAGATGCATGCTCTTGGCGATGTCTCCCTAATATCTACAACTAGTTGTGAACTTACTTGATCAAGGCCGCAGATCCTACCTCTGACGACCCATGGCTCCTGGATGAGCACCAGCCCCAGGTCAGACCTGGAGATCAACCTGCTGATGACAGCCGAAGCTGCCCTCGCGTGATGCAGGTTGATCTGTGCCACGCTGGTGGCCAGCATCCTTAGAGCTCAGGTTCCCCTTCCGAGAGCGTCAGATATGACTCTGACAGCGTCCCGGTGGGTGTCTGCTCATCATCGGACGGCTTCTCATCGCTCCCCGAGCCTACTTCGCTGCGCACGTGTAACCGTGACAAGTCCGAGTCCAACTCGGCTTCCCAGGCTGCAATCGCTTCTGCTTCGGCTGCCTCATCGGAGGGTGCTGCAGCAGAAGAAGTTCCAGGCACAACGTCTGCTTGCACCTTCACAGCCGTCTCTTTCGCTGCTTGCTTTTTGTGCAGCCGGCACCTCAGCTGACCAAATCTGAAGCTGACCATCATTCCCCTATTACTGAGGAGTGTTAGAGCTTCATCCTCCAAGCCAAAGGTCAGCACCTTTCCGCCCTTGGTTTCCAGGCGCCTGAGGATGCGCCACGTCTCGGTGAGAAGACCCTTATTTTGCTCAATGAGCAGTCCAAGTGACTTCTCCACCGTCTCACCAGCCGTGCGTGGCAGGTACACCGTGACGATGTTGGTCTCCGGTATCTCACCTTGCGGGCATGTGCGGAGTTCCACACCCACTGCGGCACTGATGCTGGGCACCTTCAGCTCCAGCCACTTCCTGGCATCCTCGTCAAGACAGTCCACTAGGACCAGACCATCCCGGAATAGGATGCCATTAAAGTTGAGGCTGGCGGTCCAGCCCTTCCTCATCTCCTCTACCAGGGCTAACTCCACCGCCGACAACTCCTCCTTGGTCAGCCGCTTCCTCGGGAATTCACGAGCCAGTATAGCAAGGTTCGTGCCCTTAGCTACACTGGCATACGTGGCCGCCTTCGGTCGCTTAGAACCGCTTGAGGTACCTTGGCCCTCCGGAGTTGCGTTGCCTCTACCTTTCGGCCTCTTGGGGTCGATGGGGATTTCGGTAGGCGACGTGTGCTGAAGAGGTCGCTTCTTCCCCACCACGGCCTGACCGTCGATACGCCCAGCTGGAGATACGGTCGGGGCCCGATGCTCCAGCGCTCTCTAGCGAGCCTCTTCCGGCTTCAAGCCACGCTCAAGGTACCGGAGGTACCATTTGCGTCCGGCTCCGCTGAGGCCTTGCCTTAGCGGGTCGCCAGAGCCACCAGGCTGACCCGGTGCCGGTAGAGGCGGCTTCTTATGCAGCCTCTTCTGTGGAACAGAAGAGGGTGTAGCGGCGTCTCCCCCGCTTGCTGCATTAGCCCGCAGGGCAGCCGCCGGCGCAGTGCCGGGCACTGCAGACCCACCCCCTACGTCCGTCCGTTTAGAGGCCTGCTTGGCCGTGCTTTTGGGGGACTGGCCCCCGCGCGGCGTGAGCTTGCCGCCTTTGTCCAGAGCCTCCTCCTCCATCCGCTCTGCTATTTGGGTTGCGGTTAAGCCCCGCATGTTTTTCAAAAATTTTTCTTTATCCATAAAGATCCCACGAGTGTAGGGGAAAGTAGTACCGGCGTGTCATAGCCCCCACTAACACGCCGGGGCCAGGTATACTCACCGAGGCGGCCAGGTATCGGTGAGGCTCCGTACAAATACAGTCGGTTACCCCTGACTGCAAACCAGCCAATGAGCACGGACCACATAACACTCTGGCTTAGGGGGGTGAAATGGCACCCTTGCCCTAGGACGTCACCACAGCCCCTTGTGAGATGTGGGGGGTAGGAGTTGGGTAGGGAAATCATGTGTAGGAGAAGGGTGTGTGTAAGACTTTATTAAGAAGGCGGTCAGACAAGCGCCTTGTCGGTCCCACACAACGGTGTGGTACCCGCTGTTGTCCGGGACTGCTTATTCACGACAAGTCGCTATTCGCAGCTAACCTCAACTAGAGGCCTTGCGCTATCCGCAACCTGCGACCCGTCCGGTGGCCTCAGCTTGCCCACCTCAGAACCATCTCACTAGTTCATCGGCACCACTAGTTCATCGGCTCTTTAACATAGAGCTTAGCAATAAGGCAGAATGGACCAACCTGTCAACTACCTATAATGTGAAAACACATGCTATTAGGTGGTACACAGATGGTTCGCTTACAGAGGAGGGGGCCGGGGCCGGAGTCTGCGGACCTCGACTCAATTACCCCCCCTTGGCAAGTTCGCCAGTATCTCCCAAGCGGAAATACACGCGATAGAGAGATGTGCCGCTTTCAACATCGACAGAGGGTACGATCGCAGAGACATAGCCATCTTTTCAGACAGTCAGGCAGCTATAAAAGCACTAGGTGCTTATAAAATAGCTTCCAGGCTGGTTTGGCAATGTAAAGAAACATTAAACAGGTTGGGGACTAATAATAGAGTCACCATCTATTGGGTCCCTGGGCACGCGGGAATCCCGGGTAATGAGGTAGCGGACCAAATGGCCAGGAAGGGGGCAAGCACTCCTTTCTGCGGGCCGGAACCCTTCTGTGGGTTGGGCCCTGGGGTCATCGAGCAGAGCAGCCGCTCTGACCTTTGGTCCGGTAGTACGAACTTCTGGTTGTGTTCGCAGGGGGCGAGACAAAGTAAAAGGCTTTTAGGCATCTACAACAAGACGAGGACTGAGGACTGTCTGAAGCTGAGCAAGGTCTCTCTTCGGATTGTCACAGGCTTCTTGACGGGACACTGCAGATTGCGTAGGCATTTACATAGGATACGCATAGGGAACGAGGCTACATGCAGGCTCTGTCTGGAGCGGGACGAAACTCCAGAACACCTACTAGTGGAGTGCCCTGCCATAGGTCGGCTGAGATTATCTCAGCTCGGGCGGGTCACACTAAACACTGAGGAGATGAGGGCTCTCCGTCCAGGCGACATCATCGAATTTCTGCGATCGATTGCACTGTACGGGGAGCTGTAGCTCATACAATAGGATGAGGGCACAATAGACCCAGGTGGTCGCAGTGCACTAACCTCCTTTTTCATAATAATAATAATACCAAATTTGTAATGAAGATAGCAATTGACATTTCACATAGATCTGCATCAAAAATTTGGATGCCTCGCCCACCCATACCGCCCCCAGCCCCCCTTTCCACACTTATTACAAATTTCGAGCTAGAGTTACCAAATTTGTAATGAAGATAGCAATTGACATTTCACAAAGATCTACATCAAAATTTGGATGCCTCGCCCACCCATACCACCCCCAGCCCCCCTTTCCACACTTATTACAAATTTCGAGCTAGAGTTACCAAATTTGTAATGAAGATAGCAATTGACATTCCACATAGATCTGCATCAAAAACTTGCATGCCTCGCCCTCCCATACCGCCCCCAGCCCCCCTTTCCACACTTATTACAAATTTCGAGCTAGAGTTACCAAATTTGTAATGAAGATAGCAATTGACATTTCACAAAGATCTGCATCAAAAATTTGGATGCCTCGCCCACCCATACCGCCCCCCAGCCCCCCTTTCCACACTTATTACAAATTTCGAGCTAGAGTTACCAAATTTGTAATGAAGATAGCAATTGACATTTCACAAAGATCTGCATCAAAAATTTGGATGCCTCGCCCACCCATACTACCCCAGCCCCCCTTTCCACACTTATTACAAATTTCGAGCTAGAGTAACCAAATTTGTAATGAAGATAGCAATTGACATTTCACATAGATCTGCATCAAAAATTTGGATGCCTCGCCCACCCATACCGCCCCCAGCCCCCCTTTCCACACTTATTACAAATTTCGAGCTAGAGTTACCAAATTTGTAATGAAAATAGCAATTGATATTTCACATAGATCTGCATCAAAAATTTGGATGCCTCGCCCACCCATACCGCCCCCAGCCCCCCTTTCCACACTTATTACAAATTTCGAGCTAGAGTTACCAAATTTGTAATGAAGATAGCAATTGACATTCCACATAGATCTGCATCAAAAACTTGGATGCCTCGCCCTCCCATACCGCCCCCAGCCCTCCTTTCCACACTTATTACAAATTTCGAGCTAGAGTTACCAAATTTGTAATGAAGATAGCAATTGACATTTCACAAAGATCTGCATCAAAAATTTTGATGCCTCAACTACCCATACTGCCCCCAGCCCCCCCCTTTCCAAACATTTTACAAGCTTTGAGCTAGAGTCACCAAATTTGCAACGAAGACAGCTGGTGGCATCCCCATCTGCATCGGAGAATCTTTAAGGTAGCGTACACCCCTGCCACATCCGTACCCCTTTGCAATCAGGCCTCTTTTTACCGGTATTAATACTGGTATGAGTATGCCGCAGTCGGTTGCGTCCGACTGCAACGTTTCTACTTGTTCATTTAATAATTATAATAATTTCTTAAAGAGATTCATTTTCTTTAGTGCTCAAAACTTATTGTCGCTAAAGGATTTGTTTTTCATTGATCTGAGATATTTCGTAAGTTCATGAAACCATTGTACTGTGCTCTATTCTTCTTGAACCCTGCATTAATCTTGAATTTGGATGGCAAAATAAGGTTGTGATGTACTAAAGCTCGAGATGACGTTAATGTCGGAATTTTACATAACGGGCATAAAATAATGTACGTTTACTATCACCGGATTGGTTTATACCCACTAAATATTGGTATTTTCAGTTTTATTTTCTTTCTTTGTTTTAATCGTTTTATACACCTTAGCTCTTGATCTTGTGTTTTGATTATAGATTAGGGTCTGATTTTATTGTATACTGTTTGTGGAGGAGGCTCCAAAAAATAAGATTTGATTTGGTAATTGTATGGTATGATTTGTTCTACTTTTTTTTTTGTGGTTGTATTGTAGAGCACTTCTTGTGTGTATGTTAAACTAATAAAAAGAGCGCAATCAAGTCATTTACAATAATTTTCACTAGCTTAGGATTCATGGTCTTAAGACCGTTTAGACTTCATGGTAAATAGTTTTTGCTAGGATATTTTCTATTATGATTCTTGTGGGTTATAATTCGTACATTAAAAGAACGAGATAAAGTTGTTCTTGTTTAGGTCCACAATCAGCAGGGAGTAAGATTTAAAAGTAGTATGTCATTCCATTCTGGTAATATTATTATTTTGTTTTTATGATGTTGTTATTTCATTTTTAATTTTATTCCATTATGTTATTTGACTTTATATATTGCCTTTAAATTTAAGGGTTTTGCCTCTCAATTTTTGAAACGAGACATAGAATTTTTTTATTTCTGTAATGCATAAACGTAAGCATCCTTGATCCCAGATAGTATGTTTATTCTTGATCATTATTTAGATCAGCACCGTAGGCTTCCTAGATCTGTGTGTCTGTATCTATGCAAACTACTTTATAAGCTTTTAGGTATCGAGATTAAATTTTGCTCAGAATCTAATCGCTGCCTTAAACACATGAGTGTTACAACTTTCACACTTAAGGAGCATTAGATCTTTTCGTTTTAAAGAGTTTACTATTTGACGCTTTTAAGAACAATTTGCTTGCCTGAGCTTGGTAGGTTATACAGTTAAAACAATTAGTGGAAAGATGGAACTGTCTTATAGAATTTCTTATACATTATTAGTTGCTTCTTTCCCTATCGCTTATTCTCACGCACTTTGAGATTATAACATAACTTAATGGAATGTGCTGTATGTTCCTGATTGTTTGCTGATTATTGTTGTTAATTATTATTTTTTATTTATTTCTTTTACATCTCATATAGTATTTTTCTCGTATGTTTCTTTTTTCGCTTCACTTCTATACATACTTTCATAATTTATCATATGTTTCCTCTAATTTATATTCAATCGCCCTTTAATTGACAAAAACTGGGTGGCGGTAAGCTGTTAAAAACGGAAGGCAATTAATCTATAAAACTGATGGAAAGGAACAGTTGTGATTATTTTTCATTTAAAAATAAAAGTAGGCTGTTTAAATAAATATTTACTTATATTAAATTAAAATTTGAATTGATTTTTAGTAAACCGGCTTTATTTTTCAGCCCAAGTCCCTCGATAGTGAGCTGCCGTTTACAGACGGTGAAGTAAATGGGATGCCTCTTTGTCGTTTCTCATAATCACAATTAAGCTGCCCGACGATGAAAATGAGTTCCTTTACGATTTTCGTACTGTCACTGTTTGCAGCGGCCTGGCGTCCTCCAAAGAGTCAAACACTCATCATCATCATTTGCCCCCCTACGGCGAAGCGATCCTCACCTGAACCATCGCTCGTACACACATAAGTAACTTTTACCTAGATTAGGTACGGTTTGCGTCTAGCCGTCTTATTTGAATAGTTCTGTTCTACTCTGCACCGATTTTGGATCCCCTGATTTCTATTATTCCCAGCTACTTTCCTAGGCTATAAAAACATTAGACAATGACTATCAAGTACCAAGAGCTATTAAAAAAATTTATAAAGTATTAGGAGGAAGTTTGATCGAACAATGCAACACCCAAAATTGTTATTATGGCTTACATTAAATCGTGAAGTCATAGTCGAGTCTACTACGTACTACACATTTTTCGATGAGTTGTTCCCATTTAAAGCCCCTATTAATTTATCCGTTTTTTCTTATTATTATTTTTTCAACCAAGTGTGTGCGTACCTGTTTTTTTAAATTTTCTCTTTCTAGAAAATGTCTTTAAGTTCGGCACCCTCATCGTCATTCAATATGTATGTTAAAGGGATTTTATTTTGTATTTCTATTATTGAAAAGTTTAAGTTTTCCGGTTTGGTGAGCAGCCCTTCTCCTTAAATATTATGTTTGCTTATACACATATAATCATTTGCAAAGATTTTTATATGACTAAAGACAATGTCTTAAAACATTTTAACAATTATAAGATTTACTTTTATGTATGTTATTTTAGCTGTCCTATTATATTGCTGATTGTTCTAACTAAACAATTGATTGAACATTACCTCCATAATGTCTTTTAAACGTATCTTTGATTGAGTTTTCGATAATCACTACTTATTCAATTTTCTAGATCGTACCCGAGTCACGTTGAGGGCAGTGACACTCCTAAAAGGGTTTGAGCCGAAGTGTGACGTAGAAAAAGGCACAATATGGTAGGAGCTAACGAAAAGCGAGAGTCTTTAGCGGGAAGCGAGCTGAACGAAGACATCTCATTTCAGGCAAGACAAATGTTTATCAGGAGAGAGAATCCTCCTTTCACATTATAGCAGTATGCGTAGCCTTTACAAGGAAACGAAGTTTCTTTTCTTAGAACAACATATCAACCGTATTAGAGACTAAGAAACCCTCAACTCATCAAAAAATTCTTTCTCTCGTACAGTGTCAATGTCCGATGGAAGAGTTATAGAACTAGAAGGGGGCACAACAGACCTCTCAGGTACCAAATCATTCATCGACGATGAAGGTTTATACAGGCAGCAGACATATTATTCTATTATTAATTCCCCTTTATATTTTTATACTCGATACCGAAGGTAAAGAGTATATTGAGTTTGTGCAATGTCCGTCATGGTGTCTGTCCGTCTGTCCGTCTGTATGAACGCAATTTTTTTCCACACCCTTCAAGCTAGAGACTTGAAACTTTCCAAATCTCTTTATCTATGGGATAGTATATTAAAGTGTCAAGATGGGGGTTCTACGATAACTGGGGGCTGGCAAATCAATAAATTCGATAACTCAAAACCGATAAATCCACATATTTCGCAGATCCTTACAGCTAGAAGTACCAAATTTGGTAAGAAGATAGCTACTAGCAACCCCCAAAACACTGCATCAAAAATTTTGGAGCCACGCCCCCATTCCGCCCCCAGCCCCCGAATTTTAAAGTTAAAAAAAGCCTATATCTCCCACAGTTTTTGAGCTATAGCCACCAAATTTGGTGCCAAGATAGGTTATGATGACCCCTCAAAAACTGCATCAAAGGATTGGATGCCACGCCCACCAATACCGCCCCAGCCACCCCCATGTGACCCAACGCTTCGTCAAAAACGGGAATGCGTGTATCTTCCAGAGTTGTGGAGCTAAACCTCCAAATTTGGTGGGAAGATAGCTGGCAACGACCCCCAAAAATTTGCATCAAAGTTTTGGAGCCACGCCCTCAATTTCGCCCCCCTTTCCCCACTTTTTACAAATTTTGAGCTAGAGTCACCAAATTTGGTATGAAGATAGCAATTGACATTTCACATAGATCTGCGTCAAAAATTTGGATGCCACGCCCACCCATACCGCCCCCAGCCCCCCTTTCCACACTTTTTACAAATTTCGAGCTAGAGTCACAAAATTTGGTATGAAGATAGCAATTGACATTTTACAAAGATCTGCATCAAAAATTTGGATTCCACGCCCACCCTTACCGCCCCCAGCCCCCTTTCCACACCTTTTATAAACTTCGAGCTAGACTCACCAAATTTGGTATATAGATAGCAATTGACATTCCACAAAGATCTGCATCAAAAATTTGGATGCCACGCCCACCCATACCGCCCCCAGCCCCCTTTCCCCACTTATTACAAATTTCGAGCTACAGTCACCAAATTTGGTATGAAGATAGCAATTGACATTCCACAAAGATCTGCATCACAAATTTGGATGTCACAACTACCAATAACGCCCCAGCGCCCCCCCCCCTTATCCACACCTTTTACAAACTTTGAGCTAGAGTCACCAAATTTGGTATGAAGATAGCCGGTGGCATCCCCATCTGCATCGGAGAATCTTTAAGGCAGCGTAAACCCCTGCCACATCCGTACCCCTTTGCATTCAGGCCTCTTTTTACCGGTTTTAATTCTGGTATCGAGTATGCCGCAGTCGGTTGCGTCCGACTGCAACGTTTCCACTTGTTTTATTTAAAAAAACATATCAATAAAGTTTTTAATTTTTACGGACTTTTACTGATTTTTTATTAAATTTTTTATTACTGGCTCAAATTTAATTTCCAGTTTTTTTTCCTTACAAAGTAGTTTACATCTGTCAAAGTAATTTACATCTGTCAGCAATGTCAATTCGTGATTTTTTCGAAAAATGTATGAGAACCGAATCTATTTTTAAAAAGTGCTATAAATTTTATTAATTTAATTTTTTTTTTCACCAAAAGCCAACGAATGTACTGACGCAATACTGCTGCGTTTCGTACTATAACTTTAATTTAACATCCAAATGAAAGAACAAGTCCATAGCCGTCCACAGTCGATAAAAAACCGGGACTTAAAAGTACGCTATTAAATAGAGTTTAAATCTGTCAGCAATATCAATTCGTGACTTTTCGGTAGCCAACTGGCGTTCCCCAGGCAAATATTTTCTCTTTCAACTCCAATTCTAGAACCCATACAATAATATTGAAAAGAGGTAAGCCAAGAAAACATAGAACAGGTGGCAGTTTAGCTGTGAAAAACCGGTTTTTCGGTTTTAGGAACAGGTAATTGTTTTGCTGTTTAAAAAAGGGATCTGTTATTTTTTCCGGTTTTAAAAACCAGGGGCTTTTTTGATGTTATTTTTTTGTGGTTGTCAAAAACAGGTTGCTGTTTAGCTGTTAACAACAGGTTTTCGGTTTTAGAAACCGGTGGTTGTTTTGCTGTTTAAAATAGAGAGCTGTTATTTTTTCTGGTTTTAAATACCGGGTCTGTTAAGCTGTTATTTTTGTGGTATTCAAGAAACAGGTTGTTGTTTGACTGTTATTTTTTCCGGTTTAAAAACAGTTTGGGGGAGGGGGGGTGTCAGTTTTGCTGTTAAAAACAGGGATTTTTCAGGTTTAATAACAGGTTGATGTTTGACTGTTATTTAAAAATAACAGCTAAACAGCAACCTGTTTTAAAACAGGTTGTTGATAGATGTTAAACTGGTGGGCTGTTATATCTGCATATTGCACACATAACAGCTCTCCGTTGAAACATATATCAACAACCTGTTTTTAAACCTGAAAAATCCCTGTTTTTAACAGCAAACTGACAACCCCTCCCCCAAACTGTTTTTAAACCGGAAAAAATAACAGTCAAACAACAACCTGTTTCTTGAATACCACAAAAATAACAGCTTAACAGACCCGGTATTTAAAACCAGAAAAATAACAGCTCTCTATTTTAAACAGCAAAACAACCACCGGTTTCTAAAACCGAAAAACCTGTTGTTAACAACTTAACAGCAACCTGTTTTTTGACAATCACAAAAAAAATAACATCAAAAAAGCCCCGGGTTTTTAAAGCCGGAAAAAATAACAGATCCCTGTTTTAAACAGCAAAACAATTACCTGTTCCTAAAACCGAAAAACCGGTTTTTCTGTTCTATGTTTTCTTGGCTTACCTCTTTTCAATATTATTGGATGGGTTCTAGAATTGGAGTTGAAAGAGAAAATATTTGCCTGGGGAACGCCAGTTGGCTACCGAAAAATCACGAATTGATAGTGCTGACAGATTTAAACTCTATTCAATAGCGTACTTATAAGTCCCGGTTTTTTATCGACACGACTGTAGACTTGTTCTTTCATTTTGATGTTAAATTAAAGTTATAGTACGAAACGCAGCAGTATTGCGTCAGTCCATTCGTTGGCTTTTGGTAAAAAAAAAAAAAAATAAATAAAATTTATAGCACTTTTTAAAAATAGATTCGGTTCTCATACATATTTTCGAAAAAAAAAATCACGAATTGACATTGCTGACAGATGTAAATTACTTTGTAAGGAAAAAAAAAACTGGAAATTAAATTTGAGCCAAGATAATAAAAAATTTAATAAAAAATCAGTAAAAGTCCGTAAAAAATTAAAAACTTTATTGATATGTTCTTTTTAAATAAAAAAATATAAAGGGGAATTAATAATAGAATAATATGTCTCCTGCCTGTATAAACCTTCATCGTCGATGAATGATTTGGTACCTGAGAGGTCTGTTGTGCCCCCTTCTAGTTCTATAACTCTTCCCTCGGACATGGACACTGTACGAGAGCAAGTATTTTTTGAGGAGTTGTGGGTTTCTTAGTCTCTAATACGGTTGATATGTTGTTCTAAGAAAAGAAACTTCGTTTCCTTGTAAAGGCTACGCATACTGCTATAATGTGAAAGGAGGATTCTCTCTCCCGATAAACATTTGTCTTGCCTGAGATCAGATGTCTTCGTTCAGCTCGCTTCCCGCTAAAGACTCTCGCTTTTCGTTAGCTCCTACCATATTGTGCCTTTTTCTACGTCACACTTCGGCTCAAACCCTTTTAGGAGTGTCACTGCCCTCAACCTTGCTTGCGTGCTTATTTTGTCGTACCCTGCTATATTAACGTGACTCGGGTACGATCTAGAAAATTTAATAAGTAGTGATTATCGAAAACTCAATCAAAGATACGTTTAAAAGACATTATGGAGGTAATGTTCAATCAATTGTTTAGTTAGAACAATCAGCAATATAATAGGACAGCTAAAATAACATACATAAAAGTAAATCTTATAATTGTTAAAATGTTTTAAGACATTGTCGTTAGTCATATAAAAATCTTTGCAAATGATTATATGTGTATAAGCAAACATAATATTTAATGAGAAGGGCTGCTCACCAAACCGGAAAACTTAAACTTTTCAATAATAGAAATACAAAATAAAATCCCTTTAACATACATATTGAATGACGATGAGGGTGCCGAACTTAAAGACATTTTCTAGAAAGAGAAAATTTAAAAAAACAGGTACGCACACATTTGGTTGAAAAAATATTAATAAGAAAAAACGGATAAATTAATAGGGGCTTTAAATGGGAACTCATCGAAAAATGTGTAGTACGTAGTAGACTCGACTATGACTTCACGATTTAATGTAAGCCATAATAGCAATTTTGGGTGTTGCATTGTTCGATCAAACTTCCTCCGAATACTTTATAAATTTTTTTAATAGCTCTTGGTACTTGATAGTCAATGTCTAATGTTTTTATATCCAAATAATACGTTATGTGGGCTGGTGTGTTAGAAGTTAAAGGTGTGAGCCTAGGAAAGTAGCTGGGAATAATAGAAATCAGGGGATCCAAAATCGGTGCAGAGTAGAACAGAACTATTCAAATAAGACAGCTAGACGCAAACCGTACCTAATCTAGGTAAAAGTTACTTATGTGTGTACGAGCGATGGTTCAGGTGAGGATCGCTTCGCCGTAGGGGGGCAAATGATGATGATGAGTGTTTGACTCTTTGGAGGACGCCAGGCCGCTGCAAACAGTGACAGTACGAAAATCGTAAAGGAACTCATTTTCATCGTCGTGCAGCTTAATTGTGATTATGAGAAACGACAAAGAGGCATCCCATTTACTTCACCGTCTGTAAACGGCAGCTCACTATCGAGGGACTTGGGCTGATGTTACCTCAATGTGAAAATCTAAATAAATATGATATGAGCTTAATATATTCTTTTAAAAGCTACATTTTCGAAAAAAGAAGCCGGTTTACTAAAAATCAATTCAAATTTTAATTTAATATAAGTAAATATTTATTTTAACAGCCTACTTTTATTTTTAAATGAAAAATAATCACAACTGTTCCTTTCCATCAGTTTTATAGATTAATTGCCTTCCGTTTTTAACAGCTTACCGCCACCCAGTTTTTGTCAATTAAAGGGCGATTGAATATAAAATAGAGGAAACATATGATAAATTATGAAAGTATGTATAGAAGTGAAGCGAAAAAAGAAACATAAGAGAAAAATACTATATGAGATGTAAAAGAAATAAATAAAAAATAATAATTAACAACAATAATCAGCAAACAATCAGGAACATACAGCACATTCCATTAAGTTATGTTATAATCTCAAAGTGCGTGAGAATAAGCGATAGGGAAAGAAGCAACTAATAATGTATAAGAAATTCTATAAGACAGTTCCATCTTTCCACTAATTGTTTTAACTGTATAAGCTACCAAGCTCAGGCAAGCAAATTGTTCTTAAAAGCGTCAAATAGTAAACTCTTTAAAACGAAAATATCTAATGCTCCTTAAGTGTGAAAGTTGTAACACTCATGTGTTTAAGGCAGCGATTAGATTCTGAGCAAAATTTAATCTCGATACCTAAAAGCTGATAAAATAGTTTGCATAGATACAGACACACAGATCTAGGAAGCCTACGGTGCTAAATAATGATCAAGAATAAACATACTATCTGGGATCAAGGATGCTTACGTTTATGCATTACAGAAATAAAAATACTATGTCTCGTTTCAAAAATTGAGAGGCAAAACCCTTAAATTTAAAGGCAATATATAAAGTCAAATAACATAATAGAATAAAATTAAAAATGAAATAACAACATAATAAAAACAAAATAATAATATTACCAGTATGGAATAACATACTACTTTGTAAGGACCTTCCTAGGCCGAGGTCGTCGTCTCAATCGCGTCCAGGGTGTTTCTACAGATTATTTGTAACAAATGCTGGGACCCTGGAGTGAGCCGCACCGAGGTCGAACACCAATGCACAAACATAAAGGGGTGAGGGGCAGTACGGTCGTTCCGGCCGACATCGTCGCAGTGGAAAAAGGGGGGGGGAGTAGGGAGTCCAGGGTGATCACCCGGAAGACTCTTCCACCCCACCGCTCAGACCACTCCTCGGCGTCGACCCGGCGTAAAGCCTTTGGCTTCGGGGACGCGAAGAAGATCGGGAGCAGGTACTCACCCGGTTCGGCTAAGGGTAAGACCCGGAAGCTTTACCAAGTGATCACCTAATCCCGTTCGACCCGCTTTCACTCACCGGCCGCACCTTTTGAAACGCGTGTGATGGACCTAGGCAGGGATCTGGGGCGCACAGAGTAAGACTCGGAATGCGTCCCAGACTCCCCTTCATGAGCCCACCACAACTTGCAACGCACGGGTATTATCCGATTGTCGCTACACACGGAATAGGCCAAGAAGCAGACGTCGCAGAATCTAGAGTAAAACTCGGAAGATTCGCTAGTCTGGCTCCTCATGCCGATCCCATGTGGGCCGTAGGGTGAGGTGACCCGAAGCCAGAGGCTTCGACTACCCGCTGAAAAGGGGGGAGAGAAAAATACAAGAAAACACTAACGTGGATACATTTAAATTCTTTATTGCTTGACACTTAAGGGAGTAGGGAAAAGGTATTGGTTGGCAACCCTACATTCTTGGCCGTTGGCCAACTTACCCCGCTCTACCAGACTCATATTCGTGTGGGGGGGTGTATACGAGTGTGTATGTGTGTGTAACCGCCTGGGTGTGAGTAGCCTGGTTGTGTGTAGCCTGGGTGTGTGTGCGGTGTGTTTTTTTTTATACTCGATACCGAAGGGAAAGAGTATATTGAGTTTGTGCAATGTCCGTCATGGTGTCTGTCCGTCTGTCCGTCTGTATGAACGCAACTTTTTTCCACACCCTTCAAGCTAGAGACTTGAAACTTTCCAAATCTCTTTATCTATGGGATAGTAAATTAAAGTGTCAAGATGGGGGTTCTACGATAACTGGGGGGCTGGCAAATCGATAAATTCGATAACTCAAAACCGATAAATCCACATATTTCGCACATCCTTACAGCTATAAGTACCAAATTTGGTAAGAAGATAGCTATTAGCAACCCCCAAAAAACTGCATCAAAAATTTTTGAGCCACGCCCCCATTCCGCCCCCAGCCCCCCCGCATTTTAAAGTCAAAATAGCCCATATCTCCCACAGTTTTTGAGCTATAGCCACCAAATTTGGTGCCAAGATAGGTGATGATGACCCCCTAAAAACTGAACCAAAAGTTTGGATACCACGCCCACCAATACTGCCCAAGCCGCCCCCATCCATCCCAACGCTTCGTCAAAAACGGGTATGCGTGTATCTTCCAGAGTTGTGGAGCTAGAGCCACCAAATTTGGTAGGAAAATACCAGGCAGCGACCCCCAAAAATCTGCATCAAAGTTTTGGAGCCACGTCCACCCATACCGCCCCCAGCCCCCCTATCCACACTTATTACAAATTTCGAGCTAGAGTCACCAAATTTGGTATGAAGATAGCAATTGACATTTCACAAAGATCTGCAACAAAAATTTTGATGCCTCAACTACCCATACCGCCCCCAGCACCCCCTTTCCCAACAAACTTACAAACTTTGAGCTAGAGTCACCAAATTTGGAAGGAATATAGCTGGTGGCATCCCCATCTGCATCGGAGAATCTTTAAGGTAGCGTACACCAATTTGCAATCTGGCCTCTTTTTACCGGTTTTAATACTGGTATCGAGTATGCCGCAGTCGGTTGCGTCCGACTGCAACGTTTCTACTTTTTTTTTTTTTGGCTCTATCTTTAATTTTTAAGTGGCAGCCGTGTCTGCAATAGACTCACCAACTACAGTACAAGGCACTACAATTAATGCTGTTTTTAACAGGGCACTACAGGTTTCCGGTTATGGTCTGGACCGAAACGATCGTTTCAGTACAAGGTTCTAATTTGGTTGTCATTTAAATTGGTTTCCGGTTCGGGTTCTGGTTCCAGTTTTTTTTCGGTTCTGTACCGGTTCCGTTTAGGAACACAATTTTATACTCGATACCGAAGGTAAAGAGTATATTGACTTTGTGCAATGTCCGTCATGGTGTCCGTCCGTCTGTCCGTCTGTCCGTCCGTATGTTCGCAACTTTTTCCACACCCTTCAAGCTAGAGACTTGAAACTTTCCAATTCTCTTTATCTATGGGATAGTATATTAAAGTGTCAAGATGGGGGTTCTACGATAACTGGGGGGCTGGCAAATCGATAAATTCGATAACTCAAAACCGATAAATCCACATATTTCGCACATCCTTACAGCTAGAAGTACCAAATTTGGTAAGAAGATAGCTACTAGCAACCCCCAAAAAACTGCATCAAAAATTATTGAGCCACGCCCCCATTCCGCCCCAGCCCCCCGAATTTTAAAGTTAAAAAAGCCTATATCTCCCACAGTTTTTGAGCTATAGCCACCAAATTTGGTGCCAAGATAGGTTATGATGACCCCTCAAAAACTGCATCGAAAGATTGGATGCCACGCCCATCAATACCGCCCCAGCACCCCCATGTGCCCCAACGCTTCGTCAAAAACGGGAATGCGTGTATCTTCCAGAGTTGTGGAGCTAGAGCCTCCAAATTTGGTGGGGAGATAGTTGGTAACGACCCCCAAAAACTGCATCAAAGTTTTGGAGCCACGCCCACCCATTCCGCCCCCAGCCCCACCGCATTTTGAAATCAGAAATAGCTATATCTCCCACAGTTTTTGAGCTAGAGCCTTCAAATTTGGTGCCAAGATAGGTGATGATGACTCCCCAAAAACTGCATCAAAAGTTTGGATGCCACGCCCACCAATACTGCCCTAGCCGCCCCCATCCACCCCAACGCTTCGTCAAAAACGGGAATGCGTGTATCTTCCAGAGTTGTGGAGCTAGAGCCACCAAATTTGGTAGGAAGATAGCTGGCAACGATCCCCAAAAATCTGCATCAAAGTTTTGGAGCCACGTCCTCCATTTCGCCCCCATTTCCCCACTTTTTACAATTTTCGAGCTAGAGTCATCAAATTTGGTATGAAGATAGCAATTGACATCCCACATAGATCTGCAGCAAAAATGTGGATGCCACACCCACCCATACCGCCCCCAGCCCCCTTTTCCCACTTTCTACAATTTTCGAGCTAGAAACACCAAACTTGGTATGAATATAGCAATTGACATTCCACAAAGATCTGCATCACAAATTTGGATGCCCCGCCCACCCATACCAACCCAGCCCCCAGCCCCCCTGTCCCCTCTTTTTACAAACTTCGAGCTAGAGTCACCAAATTTGGTATGAAGATAGCAATTGCCATTTTACAAAGATCTGCATCAAAAATTTGGATGCCACGCCCACCCATACCGCCCCCAGCCCCCCTTTTCCCCACTTGTTACAAATTTCGAGCTAGAGTCACCAAATTTGGTATGAAGATAGCAACTGACATTTTACAAAGATATGCATCAAAAATTTGGATGCCACGCCCACCCTTACCGCCCTCAGCCCCCCTTTCCCCATCTTTTTTAAACTTCGAGCTAGAGTCACCAAATTTGGTATATAGATAGCAATTGACATTCCACAAAGATCTGCATAAAAAATTTGGATGTCACGCCCACCCATACCGCCCCCAGCCCCCCTTTCCCCACTTATTACAAATTTCGAGCTAGTGTCACCAAATTTGGTATGAAGATAGCAATTGACATTCCACAAAGATCTGCATCACAAATTTGGAAGTCACGCCCACCCTTACCGGCCCCAGCCCCCCTTTCCCCACTAAATACAATTTTCGAGCTAGAGTCACAAAATTTGGTATGAAGATAGCCGGTGGCATCCCCATCTGCATCGGAGAATCTTTAAGGCAGCGTAAACCCCTGCCGCATCCGTACCCCTTTGCATTCAGGCCTCTTTTTACCGGTTTTAATTCTGGTATCGAGTATGCCGCAGTCGGTTGCGTCCGACTGCAACGTTTCCACTTGTTTTTCATAAATGTATTACATATATACATTTTAAACGCCTACTTGTTATATATTTTTGGTATGACTTGTTAACATAGAAACAGTTGAACAAACAGACTGGCGGGCATTGCTTTTCCAAGCCAGCTCTTGATCTCGATCAAGAATATATATAAGTCTATATATATATCAGAGCTGCAAACCCCTGAAAAAACGGCAAGGGTTCGGTTCGGGTTCCGAACCCTAGGTTGAAAATTCGCAGAGGTTCTAAAACCGGGTTCTGAATATTTTGGAACCTCGGTTTCGGTTCCAAACCCGGGTTCGTCGATTAAAAAAATGAAAAGACATTTGTTGACTATTAATGAAAACATTTTCATTAAATTATTATTATTTTGGTCTGAGCGTTATACTCAAAAAACTCTTGTATTGAAGTCATTGTCAAACAACGTTAGATTCTCTAATGCCAAAAATAATACAAAGCAGATCGCGACTTGCGCATGCCGTTCCGTTACAACGTCACGGGTGCCTTTCGAAGAGTTGCCACCGTATGACGTTTTTCTTATATAAATTTGAGCCATACAAATGATACAAAAAAACAAGTAAATTTTACGATTTTTGGCAACCATAAAAAGAACACACGCTTTGCACATTTTTTAAATGCCGTTGGTTTTTAATTTTCAACCAATAGAACAACGCGAACGGTGTCGTCGACAGGCTGACGCACAAGCTGAAACAGATCGTCACATTTGGTAACAAATGTACATGCATAACCTTTTTCCACGAAATTGTGGGCGAGCTTCGGGCTTCATGCCGGGCGCGCACAGCCTGTATACAAAATGCATGTACTTTGTATTTGGAACCGAAGGACAAAAATGGAACCGGTTCGGTTCACGGTTCCAATACATTGCTTGGGTTCGGTTCAGGGATCGGTTCCACATACCAAAAATCCCGCAGAGAACCGGTTCTCCAGGGTTCGGTTCCGGATCGGTTTGCAGCTCTGAATATATATATATATGGGGTCGGAGATGCTTCCTTGTATGCGTTTCACATTTCATGAAAAAACTAAAACAAAACAAGTAAGAAGGCTCGAGTAGGGCTCTCCCGTTTAAAAGATACCCTGAACCCAGTTGCAATAAATAAATTAAATTTATGTAAGACTTTGGTATACTGACTTAACTTCAATCGATTAAATTCGATATCTCCGGTGTTTCTTAACCGATTTGGACGAAATTTTCAGAAAAGTTCTATCGTTACCCATTATTTCAACTCACATTTTTACATTTTTCAAATTCGATATTTTTTTGTTATCGATTCTATGTGTATATCGGAAACCAGAATAGTTATCGATAATTGGAAGCAAACTTGTTCTGCTCATGGTATAGGAAAACTTATATCCACAATCTGAAGTCTCTAGCTCTTGTAGTCTCTGAGATCCACGCGTTCATACAGAAGGAAAGACAGACAGACGGACAGACGGACGGACAGACGGACGGACAGACGGACATGGCTATATTGACTCGGCTGTTGATGCTGATCAAGAATATATATAATTTATGGGTTCGTAGATGCTTCCTTCTGCCTGTTACATATTTTTGCACAAAACCATTATACCCTTATTTACCCATTTTATGGGTTAAAGGTATAACTAGTGAATTTTACGTTGTTTGACAACGTAGACAGAAAAAATTTTTAATTTCGAGATTGGTTGCAATATTTGAATTGAATAACAATAACAATGACTTTATGAGATAATTCATTGAATAAGTACTATTTAAACTAATATCAGATATATAAACTTGTTAAACGTCTTGTAAATTTTTTAAATGCCGTTGCTTTTAAAGTTCTTACCAATCGAATCACGGTGCCAAGATAGGTGATGATGACCCCCCAAAAACTGCATCAAAAGTTTGGATGCCACGCCCACCAATACTGCCCTAGCCGCCCCCATCCACCCCAACGCTTCGTCAAAAACGGGAATGCGTGTATCTTCCAGAGTTGTGGAGCTAGAGCCACCAAATTTGGTAGGAAGATAGCTGGCAACGACCCCCAAAAATCTGCATCAAAGTTTTGGAGCCACGCCCTCCATTTCGCCCCCATTTCCCCACTTTTTACAATTTTCGAGCTAGAGTCATCAAATTTGGTATGAAGATAGCAATTGACATCCCACATAGATCTGCAGCAAAAATGTGGATGCCACACCCACCCATACCATCCCCAATCCCCCTTTCCACAATTTTTACAATTTTCGAGCTAGTCACCAAACTTGGTATGAAGATAGCAATTGACATTCCACAAAGATCTGCATCACAAATTTGGATGCCCCGCCCACCCATACCAACCCAGCCCCCAGCCCCCTGTCCCCTCTTTTTACAAACTTCGAGCTAGAGTCACCAAATTTGGTATGAAGATAGCAATTGACATTTTACAAAGATCTGCATCAAAAATTTGGATGCCACGCCCACCCATACCTCCCCCAGCCCCCCTTATCCCACTTTCTACAATTTTCGAGCTAGAGTCACCAAATTTGGTATGAAGATAGCAACTGACATTTTACAAAGATATGCATCAAAAATTTGGATGCCACGCCCACCCTTACCGCCCTCAGCCCCCCTTTCCCCATCTTTTTTAAACTTCGAGCTAGAGTCACCAAATTTGGTATATAGATAGCAATTGACATTCCACAAAGATCTGCATAAAAAATTTGGATGTCACGCCCATCCATACCGCCCCCAGCCCCCCTTTCCAGACTTATTACAAATTTCGAGGTAGTGTCACCAAATTTGGTATGAAGATAGCAATTGACATTCCACAAAGATCTGCATCACAAATTTGGAAGTCACGCCCACCCTTACCGGCCCCAGCCCCCCTTTCCCCACTAAATACAATTTTCGAGCTAGAGTCACCAAATTTGGTATGAAGATAACAATTGACATTCCAAAAAGATCTGCATCAAACATTTTGATGACACGCCCACCCAAACCGCCCCCAGTCCCCCCTTTCCCCACCTTTTACAAATTTTTAGCTAGAGTCACCAAATTTGGTATGAAGATAGCCGGTGGCATCCCCATCTGCATCGGAGAATCTTTAAGGCAGCTTTAACCCCTGCCGCATCCGTACCCCTTTGCATTCAGGCCTCTTTTTACCGGTTTTAATTCTGGTATCGAGTATGCCGCAATCGGTTGCGTCCGACTGCAACGTTTCCACTTGTTTTTCATAAATGTATTACATATATACATTTTAAACGCCTACTTGTTATATATTTTTGGTATGACTTGTTAACATAGAAACAGTTGAACAAACAGACTGGCGGGCATTGCTTTTCCAAGCCAGCTCTTGATCCCGATCAAGAATATATATAAGTCTATATATATATCAGAGCTGCAAACCCCTGAAAAAACGGCAAGGGTTCGGTTCGGGTTCCGAACCCTAGGTTGAAAATTCGCAGAGGTTCCAAAACCGGGTTCTGAATATTTTGGAACCTCGGTTTCGGTTCCAAACCCGGGTTCGTCGATTAAAAAAAATGAAAAGACATTTGTTGACTATTAATGAAAACATTTTCATTAAATTATTATTATTTTGGTCTGAGCGTTATACTCAAAAAACTCTTGTATTGAAGTCATTGTCAAACAACGTTAGATTCTCTAATGCCAAAAATAATACAAAGCAGATCGCGACTTGCGCATGCCGTTCCGTTACAACGTCACGGGTGCCTTTCGAAGAGTTGCCACCGTATGACGTTTTTCTTATATAAATTTGAGCCATACAAATGATACAAAAAAACAAGTAAATTTTACGATTTTTGGCAACCATAAAAAGAACACACGCTTTGCACATTTTTTAAAAGCCGTTGGTTTTTAATTTTCAACCAATAGAACAACGCGAACGGTGTCGTCGACAGGCTGACGCACAAGCTGAAACAGATCGTCACATTTGGTAACAAATGTACATGCATAACCTTTTTCCACGAAATTGTGGGCGAGCTTCGGGCTTCATGCCGGGCGCGCACAGCCTGTATACAAAATGCATGTACTTTGTATTTGGAACCGAAGGACAAAAATGGAACCGGTTCGGTTCACGGTTCCAATACATTGCTTGGGTTCGGTTCAGGGATCGGTTCCACATACCAAAGATCCCGCAGAGAACCGGTTCTCCAGGGTTCGGTTCCGGATCGGTTTGCAGCTCTGATATATATATATATGGGGTCGGAGATGCTTCCTTGTATGCGTTTCACATTTCATGAAAAAACTAAAACAAAACAAGTAAGAAGGCTCGAGTCGGGCTCTCCCGTTTAGAAGATACCCTGAACCCAGTTGCAATAAATAAATTAAATTTATGTAAGACTTTGGTATACTGACTTAACTTCAATCGATTAAATTCGATATCTCCGGTGTTTCTTAACCGATTTGGACGAAATTTTCAGAAAAGTTCTATCGTTACCCATTATTTCAACTCACATTTTTACATTTTTCAAATTCGATATTTTTTTGTTATCAATTCTATGTGTATATCGGAAACCAGAATAGTTATCGATAATTGGAAGCAAACTTGTTCTGCTCATGGTATAGGAAAACTTATATCCACAATCTGAAGTCTCTAGCTCTTGTAGTCTCTGAGATCCACGCGTTCATACAGACAGACGGACAGACAGACGGACAGACGGACGGACAGACGGACGGACAGACGGACATGGCTATATTGACTCGGCTGTTGATGCTGATCAAGAATATATATAATTTATGGGTTCGTAGATGCTTCCTTCTGCCTGTTACATATTTTTGCACAAAACCATTATACCCTTATTTACCCATTTTATGGGTTAAAGGTATAACTAGTGAATTTTACGTTGTTTGACAACGTAGACAGAAAAAATTTTTAATTTCGAGATTGGTTGCAATATTTGAATTGAATAACAATAACAATGACTTTATGAGATAATTCATTGAATAAGTACTATTTAAACTAATATCAGATATATAAACTTGTTAAACGTCTTGTAAATTTTTTAAATGCCGTTGCTTTTAAAGTTCTTACCAATCGAATCACGGTGCCAAGATAGGTGATGATGACCCCCAAAAACTGCATCAAAAGTTTGGATGCCACGCCCACCAATACTGCCCTAGCCGCCCCCATCCACCCCAACGCTTCGTCAAAAACGGGAATGCGTGTATCTTCCAGAGTTGTGGAGCTAGAGCCACCAAATTTGGTAGGAAGATAGCTGGCAACGACCCCCAAAAATCTGCATCAAAGTTTTGGAGCCACGCCCTCCATTTCGCCCCCATTTCCCCACTTTTTACAATTTTCGGGCTAGAGTCATCAAATTTGGTATGAAGATAGCAATTGACATCCCACATAGATCTGCAGCAAAAATGTGGATGCCACACCCACCCATACCGCCCCAGCCCCCTTTTCCCACTTTCTACAATTTTCGAGCTAGAGTCACCAAACTTGGTATGAAGATAGCAATTGACATTCCACAAAGATCTGCATCACAAATTTGGATGCCCCGCCCACCCATACCACCCCAGCCCCCAGCCCCCCTGTCCCCTCTGTTTATGCCAAACAGCGGAAAATGCGCCAACCGCGCAGCACTGCTGCCGTCGCTAGAAACTCACCACAAGCCGAGCCTTCTAGCCGACGGCAACCTTTAACAGAGGCTTCAGCTACTGGAAGCTGAGGCGGTAGTGGTTAGTTACAATTTACAAGTGTCAACTAGAGGTCATATAGTAATAAAGAATTTAAAATAATACGTAAATCCTCAAAGTGTGTGTTTCCTAATTCGACTACCACCTTTAAATTCTACTGCGAAGCCCCCCTACATTTACATGGTCCTTCGAGCCGGATTGTAATCATCAGTGGCATCACTTCAGTTTTCGGCAGCAATAGAAGAAACCAAAAGTTAAGTATAACATACACAAGTACATAACCATAAATTCCGCCATATTTGTTCTGTCCGCCAAAGTTTTTTTTGTCAAGTGAAAAGGAAAAGCATTCCTTTTGTATTCCGCTGTCTTCGTTACCGCATAAAAACAATATTCCGAGCGGCTGAACAAAATAGGCAAAAATCTGTCTGCGCTATTTAAATAATTTCCTATATGTATGTACATACGTACATACATACCTGCGCGCAGCTGAGATCCGTTCTGCTTTATACATTTATGCATGCAAACATATTTACACAATAAAAATCGCCAGCAGTTGATCGGCAGTTTTAAGCGCGCAAGCGTACGTGCATGTATGTGTGTATGTACATAAATTCATACAGAACACATAGCATTTCTACATAAATTGCTTTATTACATATATTCCACACACATATATATATCAACATATTACATCAACCACATCCACATTTATCTATATATATAAAAGAGTTTGTCCTAAGTGATTGTTGACATTGCCACAGCCTAAACGAAAAGAGCTACAAGGCTGAAATTTTCACACAATATTTTATGCAGGTTGAAAGTGAGCACTAAGAAGCGAATTTTTATTTGGACAACTCCTTCAAGTACCTCCCATACGATTTGGAGCACTTTTTACCCATTTTAAAAAACAAATTACAATTACAACAAGTACCCATTCCACTACTGTCGCCTGATTGTCGCACAAGCTGAGGGTTTGATCGCGAGCGAGAATACAAAAACAAAACAAATGCGCAGTGACGCCTTCGCGTCGCACAAGCAAAGTCATAAAAAAAGGTTCGACACTTGCAAAAACGAAACGGATTTCTGCTTCTTAATGAATATGTGCATACACAATTAAGTGAACAATGCGCTTGAAAATAATTTTCATAATTTTATGTACATGTATCACTTCGCACAGTGCATATTCTTTTTTTTCAAATTTGTGTGCCTTTGACAATTGATTTACGACCCAAGTAGCGTTTGTTGTTGTTGTAAGTGTTGTTGTTGGGCCCGCACTGCTAAAAAAACAACAACATCATAACAAAACTTGGTGCGTCTAGAAAAATTACCCACACCAGAATATTTTATGGGGGTGGATTTGCCTACTTGCTGCTTATATAACTTAGACAAAACTAACTAACATTATTAATATGTTATTGATATGCAATTTCGAACAAGCATAGGGCGTTGACATAAGTGCGCGTGTTGCTCTTAAGATAATAAAATAATTACAACAATTACCCATTCCACTACTGTCGCCAGATTGTCGGACAAGCTGAGAGCTCGATCGCGAGCGAGAATACAAAAACAAAACAATGGGCAATGACGCCTTTGAGTCCCGCAAGCAAAGTGTCATAAAAAAAGGTTCGTACACTTGCAAGAAGCGTTTGTTGTTGTTGTTGTTGTTGTTGGGCCCGCACTGCTACTTTTTGTTGGTGTGATTGATTTAAAAAAACAACAACATCATAACAAAACTTGGTGCGTCTAGAAAAATTACCCACACCAGAATATTTTATGGGGGTGGATTTGCCTACTTGCTGCTTATATAACTTAGACAAAACTAACTAACATTATTAATATGTTATTGATATGCAATTTCGAACAAGCATAGGGCGTTGACATAAGTGCGCGTGTTGCTCTTAAGAAAATCAGGTAATTACAAATCTCGCTCCGATCATGTTCCTTTGATGTTGCTAATTTACGTTCACTCTCTATTTTATGTGCGCGCTTTGCATGTCAATCATAAAGTTTAATAACCCTAACTCCTCCGCACACACTAAATTAAAGCTAAAGGCAATATGCAATTCACTTAGCTGCAGCCTCTTAGATATGTTTTGCGTTAATTCAGTGCGTGCGAAGAAGGTAGCGTTACTACGCTCTTTGTTAGACTTGCAGAGCGCGCGCATACATTGTAAATGCATGCATACATTGTTGACTTCTGAAGCAAGCTAAAAGAAAGCAAAAAAATGTTCACCAAATATATACCGTGCAAAAACAAACACACTAACAAATAGAAACTTAAGAAAATGTAATCTACATCAGCAGCAGTAGCATGCATTGCAAATAAAATCTTACAAAATTGATTGACTGAACTTCCCACATACACATATAATATATACATACATATAATTGGGTCAGAAATACTTCCATCTACCTGTTACATACATTTGCACAAAAGCAATATACCCTCTGGTCTGTAGATCAAATGGTCATTCGCCAAGCAATAGCGTTCTGTGTACACATCGAGAATAGGCAAATGCAAAGAAAATACAAGCTAAACACTTGCAAGTTGCTTCGAAATACAAAGCACAAAATTTTAATACCCTATGTTTTAAAATTTCATAAATAGCCATTGCTAACAATTTGTTTTCGGTATTTAATTAACAAAATAATTTTATTTTGATACAGATTGTTTTGATCAATTATTTAATGCCAATAAGAAAGGTAATATGTATTATGAATAATACATTTTTATATATTGCATTTATTAATTACTAATAGCGTTTTCGATTGTAAAAAATAATGCAACCCTATAATAATGTTACACTTAAAAAATGCTGCCAAAACATTTTTTCAGTGCTGCACTGGTTTTAATGGGCACAATCGAACAAAAAAAAGTGCAGTATGAAAAATGCAGCACTCTCGATTTTGACAGTGTTGAAAATGTTGCCTTCTGCACTGTCAAAAGGCAACACTGAATAGAATCGAACACGATAACACTTCAGAAGGGCTGCCTGATATTACAATCGAAAATGAAAAAAGTGCAACCCGGAATGAATGTATCAAAAATGCTACATTTTTTGGTACAATCGAAAACGCCATAAGTCAATTAAGTCTATACCACCCTTTTTTACTAAGCAGCCGCAGCAACAGCAGGAGCAAAAGCATCATAAACGGCAGCAAGCGAATGCAATGCAAAGTGCGGTACAACTAATCTTTGTCTCGCACTTCGCACACTTTGCGAAAAAAAATTCTCGACTCCGTTATTTCGTCATTTCTCTATCAGCTGTTTGTTTTTAAATGCTCTTTGTGCGCACGCTCTGCATGTCAAACATAAATCCTAATATCCCTTCCTCCTCCGCACTCTCTAAGCTAAGTTAAGCATAACTAAGAGTTTGCATTTAAGGGAATGACATTGCTTAATTTGTACCACCTACACCTAGCTCTTAAGTACAAGCGTTGTATGTAAGATCTCGGTGTGTGTTGTGTAGAGGAATAACTGTAATACTCTTTCCCACTTTATGTTTTTAATGGTTAGGGAATTGGTTATGCATTTTAGTTTATATTTATTTTGAAGATAGAAAGTTACGTTTCGTATCAGTTCATTTTTAAATATAGTTTGTATTAAAGGATAACATCGAAAGTTACTTTTTGGATCAGTGAGTTATTTATTTTTCTGATTTTCGTATTATTTATATACAATTCATATAAAATACGTATTTTAATGATAAATTATAAAAAAATATTTAATTTAAAACATTAACGATCAACGTATTTTAATTTCTTTTGTGATTTTTTAAACACAAGAAAAATAAGTCCATTTTCGACTTAATAATTGAAGCAACCTTATTTATAGTTGTCTTCTATTTTGCATATTATATAATACTTATATAGACGCTGCTTAAGTGCATTTAAAAATCAAATAAAACTAAGCAGTCTGAATACTCTATTAAAATAATATAAGTTGGTATATTCAACTTTATTGAATTCTATACTTTGTATAGACGCTGTAACGTTGTACAGTGAAGTCAATTTTTGACTTATTTTGAAGTATTTATAATACTTACTTTAATTAAGTTGTTAATTTGTTTTGTTGTTTTTTTTTTTTAAACAAAATTAATAAGTCGTTTTTCGACTTAATAATTGAAGCAACATTATATATAGTTGTCTTCTATTTTGCATATTATATAATACTTATATAGACGCTGCTTAAGTGCATTTAAAAATCAAATAAAACTAAGCAGTCTGAATATTCTATAAAAAGTATAAGTTGGTATATTCAATTTTATTGAATTTTATGCTTATGATTAGACGCTGTATCGTTGCAACACTCGTTTTATAGTAAAGTCAATTGACTCACAGCCAAATAAAAATATGTCTATTGAAACTTTAGATATAAGTGGTGTTTTGGTGCCGCATTCAGTTGTTCGCATATTTGGTGATGGAGCCTGCCTTTTTAGATCTATTTCCTACCTTTTATATGGTAGGCAAGGCTTCCATGGCACCATACCCCAACATATTGTAACCCATGTCGTTACTAACTGGGAAACTTTTGCTTGCTTCAGCATGAACATAAATGGAGAGTGTTATAGCTCTTCTGAACAATATGAGTGCACTATGTCAAATTCATATACTTATGGTACTGCATGTGAGCTTCAAGCAGCAGCAGAAATTTATGCTGTACATTTTCAAGTTTTTCTAAATGGAAACTTATATCTATCATTAGGAAATGATATGCATCCTGTGAAAAAATTGCGTTTTACCGGCGAATTAATGAATGGACATTTTGATGTTTATATTCCTTTAGAGGAAGTACTAACTCAAGATACCGATACGTCAAGTGAATGTATAACTGAAAATGTTAAAAATCCCGTTAAAAGACGTAGTCGGTTCACCGACAAAACAACACAAACGGTACGAAAACATATAGTTGAAAAATATCTTGAAAAAAATAAGGGTAAGCACATAAAAGCATCAAAAAGATATCAGGTTAATAATCCAGAAGCTCATAAAGCTGCAAAGAGAAGACATCAGGCTGATAATCCTCAAGCTAATAGAGATGCAGTAAGACGTCATCAGGCTAATAATCCTAACGCACGTCAAGAAATGCGTTTGCGTGCATGGAGTGTTAAAGCCATGTCTAGCCTAAACTATGATTTTGAAATAGCTTATAAGTCTGATAAAATTACTCAACTTGGTAGTATGAATTTGATATGCAAACATTGTGATGCTTTAAAGTGGAAAAATGAGCCTCTGGGTATCTGTTGCAAAGAAGGAAAAGTTAAGCTTTCACAAAATGAAAGTTTGCCTGATCCACTTAAGAGCTTAATAATTGGTGGACATCCCAAGCATGATCATTTCATTGATCGTATAAGAAAGTATAACAGCTGCTTTCAAATGACTTCTTTTGGTAGTACAAAAACTATAAATGAAAGTTGGTCAACCTTTAAAGTCCAAGGACAAGTGTATCACTTAATTGGTAGCGTCCGACCTTTGCCAAATGAAGAAATGCAGTTTCTTCAAATTTATTTTGTTGGTGATGATGAAAAGGAAGCTCAACTACTTTGCAAAAATATTCTAAATGTTGATTTAAGCGTAGTAAAGGATCTTCAATGTATGTTTCATCATCATAATCGTTATGTAAAAGATCTAAAAATGGCTCTCAATAAAATACCAATAAGTACTAAAGATTATAAATTGGTTATACATGCTGATCGAACACCCGCTGGTGCACACAAAGGGCTTTACAATGCACCTCTATTAAGCGAAGTAGCTATAGTTATTGTTGGTCAGCAATTTGCAAAGCGCGATATTATTATTGAAAGCCATCGATCTTACGATGCCTTACAGTACCCTTTGCTATTTCCTTATGGCGAAGATGGCTATTCAGTGGATATACCACAATGGAATCCATTATTAAAAAGTGAGGATCCAAAAAAATGATATCTGCGTTAAGCTTTTACAGCTATAAAATAATGATTCGTCAATCCGAGATAAATCATTTAATTTATTGTCGTTCCCTTTATAGTCAATTTTTGGTTGATATGTATGCTAAAATTGAAACAGAAAGGTTAAATTATATTCGCTACAATCAAGCGAAACTCAGAGCAGATAGCTATATACATCTACAAGATGCAATAGGCCAACAAGATGTTGAAGCAGCTCAACTTGGTCAGATGGTAATTTTACCATCTTCTTTTACAAGCTCTGCACGATATATGCATGAAAAGACTCAAGATGCTATGACATATGTTCGCCATTATGGGCGACCAGATCTTTTCATAACATTCACCTGCAATCCACAATGGAATGACATCAAAAGTGTTTTGATACCGGGTCAAAAGCCACATGATCGTCACGATATTATAGCTCGAGTTTTTCATTTAAAAGTTAAAGCTTTAATGTCACTATTGATAAAAGGTTCTTTGTTTGGAAGCGTGCAATGTTTCATGTACTCTGTGGAATGGCAAAAGCGGGGCTTACCACATATTCATATTCTACTTTGGTTAGAAAATAAAATAAGACCAGATAAAATCGATAAGATTATCTGTGCCGAAATACCAAACGCAGATGAGGATCCTTTGTTATTAAACATTGTTAAGTCAAATATGATTCATGGTCCTTGCGGTGCATTTAATAATAAATCGCCATGCATGAAAAATGGAAAGTGTACCAAAAGGTTTCCTCGACAACTACTTAAAGAAACTGTGACTGGAAAAGATAGTTACCCTCTATATCGTAGAAGAGCGATAGAAGATGGTGGTAATGCAATTAATATAAATGGTAACTGCATAGATAATCGTTGGGTTGTGCCTTACAACTGTGTACTTTTGAGAACATTTGAAGCTCACATAAATGTTGAGTATTGTAGTTCTGTAAAGTCTATTAAATACATCTGTAAATATGTTAACAAGGGCATTGATCAAGCATCATTTACTCTTGAAGACCAACGTAATGAAATTAATATGTACGAAAGTGGCCGTTATATAAGTAGCTCAGAAGCGGCATGGAGAATCTTTGCATTTCCCATACATGAACGTTTTCCGGCTATTACACACTTAGCTGTTCATTTAGAAAATGGTCAACGAATATATTTTAGCCCCAATAATCCGCAACAATTACTTGACAGATTAAGCATTACACCCAAAACCACTTTGCTAGCCTTCTTTGAGCTATGCACACGTGATGAGTTTGCAAGAACGCTTCTTTATTGTGAAGTTCCATCGTATTTTACATGGAACAATAAAGAATTTCAAAGAAGAAAACGAGGGCATGATGTGCCAAATTTTCCTGGAGTTAAAAGAGATTCAGCTTTGGGAAGAGTTTACACTATTCATCCCAATAATACTGAATGTTTTTATTTAAGACTTTTACTACATTTTGTAAGAGGGCCAACTTCATTTGCAAATTTAAAAACCGTTAATGGTATAGCATACGCATCATTTCAATTGGCGTGTAAAGCTCTAGGATTACTAGAAGATGATAAGCACTGGGATTCAACTATAGCCGAAGCTGTCATATGTCAAAATCCTACAAAACTGAGGGAACTTTTTGCAATAATGTTAGTATTTCGTCAAATTTCGGATGCTCTTAAACTTTGGAATATTTATAAAGAGAGTTTCTCAGAAGATATTTTAAGAGTCTTTCATATTTCACAAGACAGAAATATTGATCAAAGTATTCTGAATAATGTATTTAATAAATGTCTTTTGTACATTGAAGATATAGTACTGTCTATTGGTGGTCAAAACTTGACTAACTATGGACTTCCACTACCAATCAGATCCGAGGAAATTGTTCAAAATAATGAATATCATAGAGAAACAAATTATGAAAATTGCGATAATTTTGTTGTTAATAATGAGCTACTCCTTACTGCTGAGCAAAAACAAGTATACGAAAAGTTACTGCATAGCGTTGAAGCAGAAAAAGGAGAAATCTATTTTTTTGATGCACCTGGTGGAACAGGTAAAACGTTTCTTTTAAATTTATTATTGGCAAAGGTACGGCAAAGTAAAAACATTGCATTGGCCGTTGCTTCTTCCGGTATCGCAGCCACTTTACTAAATGGTGGTCGCACAGCGCATTCTACTCTAAAGATTCCATTTAATTTGTTTCATTTAGAAACACCACATTGCTCAATTTAAAAGCAATCTAATATGGCTGCTGTGCTCAAAGATTGCAAGCTTATTGTTTGGGATGAGTGTACTATGGCCCATAAAGGTGCTTTTGAAGCTGTAGATCGATCTTTGAAAGACATTCGAGATAGTGAATACTTAATGGGTGGCATAACTGTTCTCTTAGCTGGTGATTTTCGACAAACTCTTCCAGTAATCCCCAGAGGAACAAGAGCAGATGAAATAAATGCGTGCTTAAAGTCTTCAATTTTGTGGCCCAAAATACAGAAAATTGCATTAACAAAAAATATGCGAGTGCACTTTAAAGGTGATAGCATAGCTGGTGAATTTGCAGAAATGCTTCTTAAAATAGGAAATGGATTATTTCCAACCCATGATGGCAAAATAACTTTACCATCAACTTTGTGTCATGTTGTGAAAAGTATTGAAGAACTAACTCTAAAAATATTTCCGGATATTACAAATATCTCTGAAAAATCACTCGAATGGTTTTCAGAACGTGCTATTTTGACTGCGAGAAATGACAATGCATTGGAAATAAACGAGTTTTTATTAAAATCATTTCAAAGAGAAGAAATGACATATAACTCTATTGATTCTGTGACTGAAGTCGAAGATGCAGCTCATTACCCCGTCGAGATTCTTAATTCATTAAATCCGGCTGGCCTGCCTCAACATAAATTAACTTTAAAGATTGGTTCACCTGTAATGTTGATTCGCAACTTGAAGCCGCCAAAACTGTGCAATGGTACAAGATTGCAAGTTAAAGCCCTTCATAAGAATGTTGTCGAAGCAATGGTCTTTACTGGCAGTGGTATAGGGGGAAACGGTTTTTATAACGGAATTCCATTAATACCTTCTGACTCTGAATTGCCATTTCAATTTAAAAGATTGCAATTTCCTTTAAAAGTTTGCTTTGCCCTAACAATCAATAAATCACAGGGACAAACTCTCAAATTAGCCGGACTAGATTTAAGACACGATTGCTTCTCTCATGGCCAATTTTATGTAGCCTGCTTAAGAGTCAGTTCACCAAAAAGTTTAGTTGTATTAGCACCTGACGGAAAAACAACCAATGTCGTTTATCAAGAAACTCTTAACAGTTGTTAATAATTGCAAATTAAATTCAACAAGTGGATAAGGCCTACTGGGGAAACCACAATATTATCTACCTCAATGGTGGCGTGGAAAAGAGAATACTAAATACTTTGCTTAAATATTTTGTGAAATATTTTCTAATTTATTTATTTTACATCTATCATTTATTGCTAAAATAATATAAACTATCTGCGCAGCGAAGTAAGCGGGGCACTTACTATGTCGTATAAACGGAAATGTAGGATTTCATCAGATGTGCAAGTGAATACACAGGGGCTTCAACACACGGTTATTTTCAAACGTTATAATTGCTTGCATTCGAAAATCGAGCGCGCAGCGCGAGGGGGGTTAGCGAGCGAAGCGAGCAGGGGGGGACCCCCTAGTATTCCATATATGTGTTCAACATTACATATGCAAGCATAACACACAATAATTAAATATACACATAAACGCAGTAAGCGCCGCACTTGCAGGTGAATTATTTCCAGCACTTGTCAAGTCGCCGGCACTCCATAACTTAAACAAAATACAAATGCAATATAACATTTACTAAAAAACATAAAACAAAACACTGGCCGATCATACAAAGAGATTGAAATTTAATAAAAACTTTATTTTTGCCGGCATAAACTACAACAGCTCAATATAAACAAATACATGCATATGTAAGCTTTGCTAGTTCCGCTCTGGTGAACTGGTAAAGGTAACAACGATTTCTTTGTCATAGAAGCGCTTCAAGCGCTAAAGTGTGTAAAGCAATATATCGTGATCGTCAACAGTCCGACACTTAACTTAATTTAAAGGTATTAATTATAATCTATAATTAATATCTTATTTTCCGTTCTGTTATTTCCGTTCGCAACTGTTCTCTGTTGCGATTCCATTCCGTTCCGGGTGGAATATTCCAAAATAATTTATACATATTCTTTTATAAATTATTTTAGTTCCGTTAACGGGGGAAATTGTAAATATTCTTTTACAATTTTAATTTTTCTGTTCCGTTTCCAATCCGTTCCGGGCGGAATATTCCAAATAATTTATAAATATTCTTTTATAAATTATTTAAGTTCCGTTAACGGGGGAAATTGTAAATACTCTTTTACAATTTTAATTTTTCTGTTCCGTTTCCAGTCCGTTCCGGGTGGAATATTCCAAATAATTTATATTGTAAATATTCTATTACAATTTTAATTTTTCTGTTCCGTTTCCAGTCCGTTCCGGGCGGAATATTCCAAATAATTTATAAATATTCTTTTATAAATTATTTTAGTTCCGTTAACGGGGAAATTGTAAATATTCTTTTACAATTTTAATTTTTCTGTTCCGTTTCCAATCCGTTCCGGGTGGAATATTCCAAATAATTTATAAATATTCTTTTATAAATTATTTTAGTTCCGTTAACGGGGGAAATTGTAAATATTCTTTTACAATTTTCATTTCTTTGTTCCGTTTTCCATTTCGTTCCGAGTGGAAGATTCCAGAATAATTTATAAATATTCTTTTGTAAATTATTTTAAGTCCGTTAACGGGGGGAAATTGTAAATATCCTTTTACAATTTTCATTGCTTTGTTCCGTTTTCCATTTCGTTCCGAGTGGAATATACCAGAATAATTTATAAATATTCTTTTGTAAATTATTTTAAGTCTGCTATCGGGTTAAATTGTAAATATTCTTTTACAATTTAATATTCTCTGATCCGATTCCATTTCATTCCAAGTGAGTGGAATATCCGAATAATTTATAAATATTCTATTACAAGTTATTCGTAAGTCCATCTAGCGGGGCTATATTTGTAAATATTCTTTTACAACTATTTTTCAATAGTATTTTATTGTGGTCAATCCTGACTACAATAAATATTCCCACAAATCCCAGAATTTGTTTCCTTGCTTGTCACCTGGAACGCCGATAGGGCCAGGTCAAGGAGAGAAAAAACAGCTGAACGTTCCGTCCGTGAAGAACACAAAAAGAAGTTCGCTTTCTTCACCAAATCTCCCGGTGAAGAAAACCTCTGTCACACCCAAATCCAAGCCAGTTGCCAAAACTTCCAGCGCCGTCACACCACTTGCTAAACCCCCATTCCGAGTTTGAAGCAGATAGCCACTCGGGCCGCTACCAAACTAGCCTCCAAGGCAAATATGGCAATGGCCGATTTTATCTCCGCTTCCGATAAGCTGATCCAATTCGAATCACGAATTAATGGTCCGTCAGCTACAGAACCATCCCTCTACACACTACAGGTCCGTCGCGATCATGTAAAGGTTCTGTGGGAGAAAGTTGAAAAAGAGTACGAGATCAGCTCAAGGGCCCTTAGCCAAGGTTCTGTTAGTAGCGATGCTACGTCGTTAACGACGACATACGACCGTTGCTACTCCGTATACGAGCGGTGTACGGCACAATTATGCGAGCAAATAGAAAGGCTTAGCTCCATTAATAGGCAACCAGCAGTTCCGATAGCGTCTGTTTCTCGGGGCTGTAGTCTCCCGCCTGTAGATACAGAAGTGTTCCATGGAGACTACTTAAAATGGCCAACTTTCCGAGACCTATTTACGGCTATCTACATTGACAACCCTCGACTCACTCCGGTCGAGAAATTGTTTCACCTCAATTCCAAAACTGGAGGTGAAGCTAAGGCAATTGTTTCGAAGTCTCCGCTCACCCATGACGGTTTTGCCTCTGCGTGGCAGTTTCCAAAATAAGCGGCTTCTGGTTAATAGCCAACTTAAAATCCTGTTCAATTTGCCTACTGTTAATGTAGAAACCGGCTCCGCCCTGAAAGAGATTCAGACTACTATCCAGAGTTGTCTCACAGCTCTGGAACATTCCGAGGTATCGACTGAAAATTGGGACTGCTTCCTTGTGTTCTTGTGCTCTTCCAAATTACCAAAGGGCACATTGTCTCTGTGGGAAAAGTCCCTTTCAGATAAAGCGGCAATTCCAAAATGGGAAGACTTAAATAGTTTCCTGGGTGAACGCTACAGGACGCTGGAAGCTATCGAGGATGTCAAGCCTAGTTCCAGCGATCAATCCAATTCAAGGCCGTCCAAGCCTCAAGCGTCTTCGAGGAATCTCCAAACCTTTGAAGCAAAGGTACATTCCAAGGTAAACTCTTGCAATGTATGTTCCAAAGAAAACCACCCAATCCGCTTATGTCCGAAGTTCCTTAAAATGTCAGTTACCGAAAGAGCCAACCTCGTGAAACAGCGGAGTCTATGTTGGAATTGTTTCGCAAAGAACCACCAACTTAAAGACTGCACAAGTGCTCACAATTGCTTCACGTGCAAGGGCCGCCATAACACGCTTTTGCATAAGGGCAGCCCTCCTTCAGTGACCGCTAACTCAGTTCCTCAAACGCAAAATAATAATCCAGTTCAAATACAGTCCACTTCGAACCAACCATGCGTTCAAAACTATTTTGCTACTGATACGCGGGGTGTGCTCTTAGGTACCGCATTAATAACTGTTATCCATCTGGGCACTAAGTTCACGGCGAGAGCGCTGATAGATTCAGGCTCAGAAGCCACTTTCATTTCGAAGAGATTGTTTGACAAAATCAAATTGCCTTTCCAAAGGGTTGAAGTCAACGTCACAGGGCTCAATCAAGCGGTTGCAGCCCAACCCCGAAAGCTATGCCATTTCCATATCGGGTCTCCTATAAGGCCCAGACTTCAAATTGAAGTTTCGGCATATGTGCTCCCAGAACTGTCGGGAAATCTCCCGTCATATTCAATTCCTCAAACCTTACTAAAGGATCTACCAGACTTGCAACTGGCAGATCCTTTATTCTTCCAAAGTGCACAAATTGATGTGCTTTTAGGGGCGGATATCCTTCCGTCCATTCTCCAGGGTGCTTCTCGTCCTAATGTGTGTGGCAGTCTGTTGGGGCAAGAGACGGTCTTTGGCTGGATACTAACCGGCTCAATCTCAAAGACCACACCCAATTCCATCTCGTCCTTCTCCACACGCGTTTCTGTTAGTTCCGAGTCACGACTAGAGCAGCTTCTCACAAAATTTTGGGAGGTGGAGGATTTGCCGGCGAGACCGGTTAAAGAATCTGACTCTGTGAGAAAAACTTTGTCAAAACGACCACGAGAGACGCAAAGGGGAGATATGTGGTGACACTTCCATTTCGCGACCAAGTTCATTGCAAAGTAGGTCATTCCAGATCCATGGCACTGGCTCAATTCCTGAAGAATGAGAGCCGTCTAAAGAGAGACCTTTCCCTCAAGGAGCAATATGACTCCGTTATTCAAGAATATGTGGATTTAGGCCACATGCGGCAAGTCAGCCCGAACGATGCAGTGAACAATTTCTATTTGCCCCACCATGAAGTTTTCAAACCCGACAGCACCACGACAAAGGTCCGCGTCGTGTTCAACGCTTCCAATCCCTCATCGAACGGTCGTAGTTTGAATGATATCCTTCATCCGGGGCCCATTCTGCAGTCTGACTTGACCGTACAAATTCTCAAGTGGCGCTTCTTTCGATATGTCTTCAATGGCGACATAACAAAAATGTATCGGCAGATACTGGTCCATTCAGATCACACACCGTTCCAAAGAATTCTCTTCCGGGATAGCCACGAGAATATCTGTGATTATGAATTGAATACAGTCACTTTCGGTGTCAATTGTGCTCCATTCCTTGCCATTCGGGTCTTACAGCAGCTTGCTGAGGATGTGAAGACCGAATTTCCGCTGGCAAGTGAAATAATCACAAGTTTCAGGTATGTCGATGATGTTCTGGCCGGAGCGCATCCCAAGCCACGAGCCGTAGCAGCCATTGCGGAACTACAATCCGCTCTCGAAAGCTCTGGCTTTCCGATCCGTAAATGGACACTTTCGTTCCTAAAAAAAACGACTTTCCGCGTACTCCTAATATTTGCAATAATCATGGTGCAAACTTGAGTACATGTTTTCTTGTTTTGTTTTCATTATACAGAATGGCACCAAGGAAGGCACAAGCGCTGGAGTCCCGTCGGGTACGCGGATTACATTCATTCCGCTGCCGTGTCTGCAGTGGAATCCATCCACTGCGAAAATGCAAAAGATTTCTGCGGCTGACTGGCGACAAGCGGCTCCGGGCCGTGCTGATAAATAAATATTGCGCCAATTGTTTAGCCCATCAGCATTCCGGAGACACCTGTAGGAGCAAGGACAAATGTCGGAAGTGTAAGGGGGATCACCACACGCTGCTCCACCTCTCCGAAACAACCCGACCAGCAGCATCCACGTCCGGCACCCCATCCACAATCCAGCGTCGATTGGAGGTATACAGGGAGGAAACCACAACCCCAGCGGAGAGTCCCCAGCCAGCGATGTCAACTTCGTTGGTCTCGCTGCTTGAATTCAAGTGGATTACGCTCCTGCCGACCGTCTCTCTCTTCCTGAATAACGGAAAGAAGTCGTTCAAGGTGGCTGCGCTCGTGGACCCGTGTAGTCCGATAAGCCACATCGGCACTTCACTGGCAAAAGGCTTCGGTCTTTCCGTCACCAGCGTCGGTGCGGATGAGGCCTGCACGGTGTTCCTCCACAATAAAGCGGCTACCTTCATGAGGGAGGCGGTGTTAAAGGTGGAAGAGGGCACCAATATGAAGACGCCAGCCAAAACGATCCCGGAGAGCGTCCAGGCACGATTCGCCGACATTGTGCCTTCTGACGAAACGTGGTTTCGTCCGAAGCATGTGTCCCTGGTACTTGGGGCTGATTTGTACCAGGAGCTCTTGGTACCAGGATTAGTTCCCGGCCAGAATGGTCTTCTTGGTGGCACAGAACACCATATTTGGTTGGATGCTCTCGGGATCGTGTCCGGCATAACTCCAGCGTAATCCCGTACTAACTCCCAGCATAATTTCCGATCCCCCCTTCCGTCCTACTCTTGCAATCCTTGCAAAGGGGGGGAGTATGTTTATGCCAAACAGCGGAAAATGCGCCAACCGCGCAGCACTGCTGCCGTCGCTAGAAACTCACCACAAGCCGAGCCTTCTAGCCGACGGCAACCTTTAACAGAGGCTTCAGCTACTGGAAGCTGAGGCGGTAGTGGTTAGTTACAATTTACAAGTGTCAACTAGAGGTCATATAGTAATAAAGAATTTAAAATAATAAGTAAATCCTCAAAGTGTGTGTTTCCTAATTCGACTACCACCTTTAAATTCTACTGCGAAGCCCCCTACATTTACACCCTCTTTTTACAAACTTCGAGCTAGAGTCACCAAATTTGGTATGAAGATAGCAATTGAGATTTTACAAAGATCTGCATAAAAAATTTGGATGCCACGCCCACCCATACCACCCCCAGCCCCCCTTATCCCCACTTGTTACAAATTTCGAGCTAGAGTCACCAAATTTGGTATGAAGATAGCAATTGACATTTTACAAAGATATGCATCAAAAATTTGGATGCCACGCCCACCCTTACCTCCCTCAGCCCCCCTTACCCCATCTTTTTTAAACTTCGAGCTAGAGTCACCAAATTTGGTATATAGATAGCAATTGACATTCCACAAAGATCTGCATAAAAAATTTGGATGTCACGCCCACCCAAACCGCCCCCAGCCCCCCTTTCCCCACTTATTACAAATTTCGAGCTAGTGTCACCAAATTTGGTATGAAGATAGCAATTGACATTCCACAAAGATATGCATCACAAATTTGGAAGTCACGCCCACCCTTACCGGCCCCAGCCCCCCTTTCCCCACTAAATACAATTTTCGAGCTAGAGTCACCAAATTTGGTATGAAGATAACAATTTACATTCCACAAAGATCTGCATCAAAAATTTGGATGACACGCCCACCCAAACCGCCCCCAGTCCCCCCTTTCCCCACCTTTTACAAATTTCGAGCTAGAGTCACCAAATTTGGTACGAAGATAGCAATTAACATTCCACAAATATCTGCATCACAAATTTGGATGCCACGCCCACCCATACCGCCCCCAGCCCCTCTTTCCCAATAAACTTACAAACTTTGAGCTAGAGTCACAAAATTTGTAAGGAAGATAGCTTGTGGCATCCCCATCTGCATCGGAAAATCTTTAAGGCAGCGTACACCCCTGCCGCATCCGTATCCATTTTCAGTAAGGCCTCTTTTTACCGGTTTTAATACTGGTATCGAGTATGCCGCAGTCGGTTGCGTCCGACTGCAACGTTTCCACTTGTTAACGTTTGACTTTGAAGAATTTTTATGGTGAGGAATGATTAAAGATTTTTATATGATCTTGTCTACACGTTTTTAAATTTCGATAGTTCCCTCGTAAACCAAGGTGGTTTATTATCACTTGAAGAACAAGTGAGGGGAACACAAATATCCAAAAGCGAATTCAAGGTCCTATGAAATATGGCAATGGCAGTTTCTATATTACTACAAGAATAAAGGCGAGACCAATTAGTGTATGAAGAAGATAATTTAATTTAGTAAAGTTTGTTTTAAGAAAACAACGGCCTTTTGAAGAACTTTTAGATGATGGACTAAAGCTAAAAATTTCGATGGATTGTTCTAAAGTTGGATGGTAGGTAAAATCTGGAAGCACTAGAGGAGGTATTCTACTAGCATTACTGCAGTCTGAGTCCGAAACGAATGTCAATACCAACATTCTACCACTACAGTTGTGCACCCTGTTAACTTGCGATAGGCCTAACTCCAGTAGGCCATCGATAAAATCATCAGAAGTGTCTGGTACTACCGCCGAAGATGTGTCATTCACAGACGATACAACATGTAGCAGATTAAAATAACCAAATGCCACTGAAATGGAGGCAACTGGGTGGCTAACAGGCCAGGTGGACTACTTATCCTAATACCCTTATTATTATTAATTCGCCTATTCTCATACTCCAGAACTTTTCCGAACAAATTGGCGAAAAAAGTTCAGGCGGCAAGCTCAACTTGAAAGAAGATATACTTCGGGCGTGTTTAAATTTAAACTTCTCAATAATAATAAGAGAATCAATTTTGCTTTGAACATAAGCTGAAACATCATTAAATGGCACAACAGCAAGAGGCTTGGAAGCCCCGACTGTACCGCCAGTAGGATTACTGGTTACACAAGCTGTCGAACAAGAAGGATCATTTATAGAAGTAACGGTGTTTCGGCAATTAGTGGGATTCCTTGCCGGAGAGTTAAATACCATTAATGGGCTAGCAATAGGAGTTATGTGATTAATGGAACACAATCTACATAAAATAAAATCTTGGTTGGTTGTTCCAACCGTTTTGCAATTTTTGCTGCAGCAAACAAGCATATTGAACAAATTAAATAGGTAGTTTAGATGACAATTGATATTTTATACCACAACAAAGAAGGGTGCAGGTATGTACGTATGTATGTGTCGTACAATGAGCACGATACAACGGTAAAGATCCAAAGATCGCTTGAGTGAAAGAGCGTGAGCACGAAGGCAGAATACAACCGCAAGCACGACGGATAAGACCGGACGAAAGCGGGAGAGGACTGACGCTGAAAAGCGAGAGTAACAAATTTGACAAGCTGTTTGTTGTTAGTAGACATACGTAGAATATTCAAATGCAAATATATGTATGTATGTACGTATGTTTTCTTTATTTAAGGCACAGCAGCGTCTATTCAACTGCAAGTTAAATTGAGTATTAGCTTGGCAAAACTCTGTTTTGCCAACGTAAATATATACACGTCCATTTGAAATCACTGCTAGAACTAATTACCAGATTAAATAGAGTAAAAAACCGTTCACAAACACAAGAGAACAATAAATATTAAAGAGCACGCCAAAACACGACCGTCACCAACGAAAGACAACTTGATTTAGTGTTGTTTATTCTGTTCGCCGGATGTACGTGCTTATGCTGAGTGTGACTTAATTATCTATGGTTCCATTACAAGAAGCCAAAATCATAAATGTGCGTGCTTAAGATTATACGTATGTTTACTCAAGTGGGCAATGCTTGTGAATTGTACTTGTTGTTTTATGTGGGTGGAGGTTGGCATAGAAAGTCTGCAAGAACAGAATATGTCTATTTATAATTAAAAGAGAATTAAACTCAAAATTTTTTCCTTATTGATACGCAAAAAAACTAAGCACAAGGGTGCAAGGTGAAGAAATTTCTTAAAGTTGTGTCAGCACAATGCTGCATCGTGACGAAATCAAACAAAGCTGTGTCAGTGTAGCATCGGGATGTAGAATTAAATTGCTGGGTATGTGCGGCAGAGGACGGTTCAAGCCCTAACTGAGTTATTGGCGGTGATCGTCGCACTGCTGATTAGGCCTCAAATATCCAACGTGGCATACTTGTGGTGGGAGGCACTCTTCTTACTTGTTTTAATACGGCGGAATGGATTTCGATATTAGTCGGCAATGAGAACACCACCCCCCTTCCGGGAAGTGCGATCGCATCTATACAAATTATATTTAGAAGGAAAAACGGCATAATCAGAAATATCGGGTTTTAGTCAGGTTTCTGTAAGACCCCTCTTACACGATGAAGTTTTTTCATGAAGTTTATTTTCATTCTGCTTTAAAACTTCTTCGCAAATCTGGTCGCATTTACACGATGAAGTTTTTTCATGCAACATTTTCTTTGTAAATGCAACTCTGATATAAATTTATGGTCGATAAACATACGTCTTTGCCATCGATTCTATTAATTGTTAACATACATTTGAAGAATTAACAAGTAAATAAAATGGATTCAGTGAACATTAGTATTCATAATTTCATAGCCAAAACAATGTATTTACTATTGGCGCTAATATTTGCTTGTGCGATATTTCGCATCGATAATTTTATTATTCACATCAAACACTGTGCAACTCTGTGCTTACATGCAATCGGAATAAGGCAAAGCAAAATGAGAAAAATATATCATTGCTAAAAAAGTCATGAAGCGTTGCTTGCAGCCGTTACCCCTCTACACCCTTTGCCAACAAACGAATGCTTCAGAAGCAAAAACTTCAGCGTGTAAAAGGGGTCTAAGTGCAACTATTTGTGATTTAAGGGATAGAATGTTAACATATAATTTGGCAAGTTAAGTGTTAAGGCCTCTTATGTGGTGTTTACACTAGCACCGCTTTTTTGAGTTATTGCATTAAGGGCAACAAGCAGATTTTTTCCCATACAAAAAGTAGTGGTGACAAAAAGTTGAGTTAAGTATACTCGATATAAATTCGGTTTACTCAAAACTGCTGCCCATTTAAGTATATAATCGGCTATATTTTTGTACTGTCACCACTGGTGCTAGTGTAAACATCAAACAAAACTACACAACTAAAAAAATATAAATGATCAAAATAATTAAACTATGTCTAAAACAAGTGGAAACGTTGCAGTCGGACGCAACCGACTGCGGCATACTCGATACCAGTATTAAACCGGTAAAAAGAGGCCTGATTGCAGAGTGGTACGGATGCGGCAGGGGTGTACGCTGCCTTAAAGATTTTCCTATTCAGATGGGGATGCCACAAGCTGTCTTCGTTGCAAATGTGGTGACTAGCTCAAAGTTTGTAAAAGGTGGGGAAAGGGGGGCTGGGGGCAGTATGGGTAGTTGTGGCATCAAAATTTTTGATGCAGATCTTTGTGAAATGTCAATTGCTATCTTCACACCAAATTTGTTGACTCTAGCTCAAAGTTTGTAAAAAGTGGGGAAAGGGGGGCTGGGGGTGGTATGGGTGGACGTGGCATCCAAATTTTTGATGCAGATGTTTGTGGAATGTCAATTGCTATCTTCATACCAAATTTGGTGACCCTAGCTCAAAGTTTGTAAAAAATGGGGAATGGGATCTGGGGGCGGTATGGGTGGGCATGCGTCCAAATTTTTGATGCAGATCTTTGTGGAATGTCAATTGCTATCTTCATACCAAATTTGGTGACTCTAGCTCAAAGTTTGTAAAAGTGGGGAAAAGGGGGCTGGGTGATTTTTGGGGGTCGTTGCCAGCTATCTTCCTACCAAATTTGGTGGTTCTAGCTCCACTACTCTCGAAGATACACGCATTCCCGTTTTTGACGAAGCGTTGGGGTGGATGGGGGCGGCTAGGGCAGTATCGGTGGGCGTGGCATCCAAAATTTTGATGCAGTTTTTGGGGAGTCATCATCACCTATCTTGGCACCAAATTTGGTGGCTAAAGCTTAAAAACTGTGGGAGATATAGCTATTTCTGATTTCAAAATGCAGGGGGGCTGGGGGCGGAATGGGGGGCGTGGCTCCAAAATTTTTGATGTAGTTTTTTGGGGGTTGCTAGTAGGTATCTTCTTACCAAATTTGGTAGTTCTAGCTGTTAGGATGTGCGAAATATGTGGACTTATCGGTTTTGAGTTATCGAATTTATCGATTTGCCAGCCCCCCAGTTATCGTAGAACACCCATCTTGACACTTTAATTTACTATCCCATAGATAAAGAGAATTGGAAAGTTTCAAGTCTCTAGCTGGAAGGATGCGGAAAAAAATTGGACACATACAGACGGACAGACGGACAGACGGACGGACACCATGACGGACATTGCACAAACTCAATATACTCTTTACCTTCGGTATCGAGTATAAAAAATGGTAAGTAAGTGCTGAAGGTACTGCTATAATATATTTTGAACTCATTTCAACCAAATTATAGTTTCGAATAGGAGATTTGTATGTTCAACTGCTGCCACACACACGTTAATTGAATTATGGCAGGAAAATATTGACTGATTTCGTGGAGCACGCAAAAACTCACACATATGTATATATGGAAATCGCGGAAAAAATGAAAGAATTTGGACCGTCTCACTTTGAGATTAAAAACAAATTAGAGAACCTTATGAAAAAATACAGGTCAGTTTGAAATAAACAAAGTATCCTCCCAAAAACTCATTTATATATTTATTAATTTATATTTATAGATCTGAACGTGCTAAAATGGGAGCATCTGGTGGCACTTCCTCAACCTGGGAGTATTGTGATAATTTGGCGAGTGTGCCCCACACTTCGAACGCTTTAAAATGCAGTCCAATTGATAGCACAGGTGACATTGCATTAAAACAATATTAAGTATTTGTATTAATAATCAAAATTTTGCAGAGTTCTCCCACCTAATCGAAAAGAGGACGACAGCAGCTCACTTGAAACGGACACCTCAATAACAGAGACGCCTTCACATAAAAAGCGACGACGCGTCGCGACGGGTGGACAGAATTGACAAGCTCATCGAAATAGAGGAGCGCAAGTTGGCGGTCATGGAGCGTATGGCAGAACGAGCTGAACATTTTCAAAAAGAAATGCTAGAAATAATGAGGGCCAGTGAAACATAAAAATAAATGCAATATTTTAATAAATTGAATTTATTTATTTAAATGGAATTATTGCTGTGGAAATGTATTGACAGGGCTTGTTTCAGCACTTGGATTCGTATTGCCAAGCCAAACCTCAAAACTTTGGCTGATCATTTTGGTGTGCATTTTGTGCTTCATATTGCCAGTTATCGCTCACTGAGCTATTATGCATATTGCAAAAATTATGCAAAATGCAGCAACAAGCTATGATTTGAGAAGTTTTGTCAATCCAGTTGTCTAATCCTTTCCCGATCCTTCGGAAACGAGCCTTTAGATGTCCAAACTTATTCTCCACCACACGCCTGGTTTTAGACAAATTATAATTAAATATACGTTCCTGTGGTGTAGCTTCCACAGAGAATGGATAGGGCTTCATAACTTTTGTAGAAAACTTAAAAGCTGAATCTCCAAGCAGTAAAACTGGAACTCCATTAATTATTTTTGCATTTTCTTGAAGCAAGTCCGTTTCAAATAATTTTCTTTTAAGAGTTGAGCTTTCAAATATTTTTGAATCGTTGCATCGCCCAGAACTGCCAACTCTTATGTAGGTGAAAATATAACTGTTCACAAAAACAATTCTTGTAATATTTCAGATTTTAAATACAAAATAAATATAATCTTACCGGTAGTCTACTGAGGCGAATAGCACGGTGGAATACCAGCCCTTTTAGTTGCGGTAGTCCACGGCATGCTCAGATTTTGGTCGCACTTCAATGTGTCAGCCATCTATGAGCGATATTCAATTAATTTTTTTTTTATAATAACATTTACAAATATCTTACCCATTGCCCCAAAGCACTGTGGAAATCCGAGGTCTTGAAACCCTTTAACGGACTCTTAAATCTTATCCTGTGTTAAGAAACTTGCCGGCTGGTAGTCATCTGCAAGTTTGCCAATTACTTCACGGCAGAACTCGAAAGGTTAACGCATACAAATGCTTTGGTCTTCCTACTGTGCGATACTCTGCAGATCAGCCTAGTGTATACAGCGCTTTTGCAATCCTCTTTTCTACAGGGGCTGCAGCACGCAAAGAAGTATCCTTTTTCCTCATACCCGAGAGCCGTCTAACGAGGATATTAAAAGCTTCGCTTTCCAAGCTGTTGACGCTTAACGCAATAACTCACTTTTGAGCCAATGTAAACACCAATTCTGAGTAATTGCGTCGATGACGATATCGATAGCAAACTCACTGTAGTGTAAACATAGCATTACATTTTGAAAGGCCAAGCTAATTACTTTTGTTAGTTTATTGCAGCCGAGGTGGAGGTAACATGGTGGCTAATAGGTGGTGCGCTACTAATCCTAATACCGTTAATATTATTACTATTGCGCCTATTCACATACTCCTTCACAACGAGCTGTTGCGGCCAAAAGTTTTCAGAACAAATTGTCGAGAAAAGTTCGAGCGGAACACTCAACTTGAATGAAAATATGCTTCGGGCATGTTTAAATTTAAATTTTTCAACCATGAAGTATCGGATGCTAGCCTAGACACGAAAATAAACGTATTAAGGGCCAGTTTCTCAATGTCTGGTTAAAGTAAGAATTATCTAACGACCAGATAAATTTAACGCTCGCGTTAAGCCAATTTGGTTTTCTCAATGTATAGTTAAGTTAAATCGATATGATACTATCGCATTGATGGTGCTGCCACCCTTTTCGAGCAAAAAAGCTGTTTTTGTTTGGTATTTTTTGTTTTGTGACTGCCAAATTCTTCTTCCAACTCAAAAATAATAATTAAAAAAATGGAAAGGAGTAAACAAACAAGTTTAATGAGCTCAGTTGAGAACAGAAAGCGGCCACATTGCGTGGATGTAAAAATTCTTTGATGCGATGCCATTTTGCTTGAATAATAAAATGTAAACAATGCAAGTGTCAGCCACAGTCACCTGTTTGCCTAACGATGATTTCACCTATATTTATATCGGCACTTAACGAGAGAACAAATTTTAGCCGGCACTCAGGCCTCATGTTAGTTTTAATCACGAACAACCCTAACCAGACATTGAGAAACTCAATTTTGACTAACCATCAGTTAGTTAAGCTAACCATCTGTTAGTTTAGCTAACCAGACATTGAGAAACTGGCCCTAAGTGGGACAACGACAAGAGGTTTGTGAGCCTCAGTTGTACCTGTATTGGGATTAATGGGCACACGAGCTGCTGAACCGGAGGGCTCATGCATAGGATCAGAACTTAAAGTGGCTAGGTTATTCATGGAATTTATTGCAGGGGAGTTAAATAACATTAGTGGGTTAGCATTGGAACCAATCGGAGGATTATTGTTAGGCACCAGAAGGGGTTTGGTTGGCAGATCAGGTGGGACAATAAGTGGATTGGGACCCGAAGTCTTTTTACGCTTCGGAGATTCGGTAATCAGCTTGCCATTTCTGAAATTAAGCTCAAGCTCTGTGAAAGACGCTTGCAGATAATTAAAAGCTACATGCAAAGCTTTAAAGCCAGCATGAGTCTGCCTCATGAATTTGGTCGATTCTTTCACCGCTAAATTGCGGCAATGTGGCAAACGAGTGTGCGAAGATCATCCAGGGGCAAAAGCGGGGGTCCGACTGATCAATAAAAATGATATTTTGCTGTCTTCACCGCCGCCTCCCAAAGTCCGACGATGTGTGGCGAACGAGGTGGGATGAAATCCCATTCAATGTCATCAGAAGTACAAAACTCTCGGACAGTGTTGATGTGCTTCTCGCTGAGGAAGGGCCGCGTGAGATCAGCTAGTTCATTCTCGGCTCCCAAGAAATTAGTAGCATTGTCCGACCATATGCGAGTAGGCTTACATCTAGCTAGAATGAAACGCCTAAGTGCATTTAGAAAAGCTGCTGTAGACAAATCAGGAACCAGTTCGTGATGCACAGCCTTTGTCGCAAAGCAGATGAAAACCGATATGTAGCACATTACAGGCCCTTTGTTTCGAACTTCACTCTTGAAGTAAAATGGTCCACAGTAGTCCACTCCAGTGCCACTCACTAGGACCGGCTTGCGACCACCAATAGGCCAATAGTGGAGCTGAATGTGAGCAAGAAGCGAAAGAGGTCCAGCATGCAGCTGACGCCTGTGAAAGCATGATGATGGCGCGTGTGACAGGATGATGGCTCAGAAGAAGTACAGGATGCTGAGCATCGAAATCCAGACTAGAGTGCCACCAGCACAAAGAAGTCCAAACTCATCCATGAACGGGGTAAGCGAGGCAATAGAGCTGGATGATTTGATCGTTCGTTCGCTTTGAAGAGCCATATATTCATCGCTTAGGTTAGCCATCTGGATGCTGCGCAACAGTAATTGGGTGCCTTTGTGTATCCACTCTCCTGTAAGACCGGGATGCCTGATTTGATATCGAAATTTATATACACAAGAACACACGCCGTAGGTGATTAAAGGAGTTAACAAATTTGCATCCTATGCTGAAGCTTCTGGGCCGGCAGAAATGATACAAGCCATTCGCACTCTCTTTTGGTTAAGAAATTGGGAGCATGAGACTATAGCGATGATTCTATAAGTTCGCTGGGAAGTGCTCCTCTAGACAGAATGTCCGCCGGATTGCATGCCGTTGCTACGTAGCGCCTTTCAATTCATTTCGATAATTCTTTAATTAACGATATGCGATTAGCTGTGAACGTTTGGAATCGGGAAGGCTCATCACGTATCCAGGATAAGACAACTGCAGAATCCGACCAACAATAATACCTACAATTGAAACAAATTTATGTGAGCTACCTCCCGAATGAGTTGCGATAAAAGTGCAGCAGCAGATAACTCCAGCTTTTGTATTGAAAGAGTCCGCAAGGGTGCCACTCGAGACTTAGAGCACAAAAGATGAGCTATGCGCCTTCCCCCTGTTATAGATCCAGCGTAAATTTCAATGCTGGAACAATAGCCAGACGCGAAAGCTTTATTTTCTCCGTATGAGAGAGTAATGCAGTGATGCAGGAAGACTTTAATCCCAATCCAAATGTTCTCTCCAAAGTTTCTGCATAAAGATCTTGGACTTGGATATCACGGGTCCGATAAGCCAAAGCGGATCATAGAATCGAGCAATGGTAGAAAGTACGGTCCGTTTGCTAGGCTTGCCAGGCGCTTTCATCAGAGAGAAGTTGAACAGAAGGCAGTCTGAAGCTGGATCCCATGCCAATCCAAGAGTCTTAGTGATATCTGTGCCATCATCAAACTTTAGAAAGGTCACTTTATCTTAATCAGGCACCTGTTGAAGCACGCGAGGATCATTGGAACACCATTTCCAAAGCATAAAATTCCCTTTCCAACAACAACAACATTCATGTGGGCTTGTGAGCAAGGGATCTGGTGTGAAGTTGTGAAAATCAGTGTTCACACTATCAGTTTTGGCTATGTAACCAATTTGTATTAGAGTCAAGTGTGCTCCTGTTTGACAAGCAAGCCATAAACATTGATATTTATGGCTGTGAGAATGACAGGATCAGTTTTAACTATTTAACCAATTATTGTTAGATTCAAGTGTGTTCCTGTTTTAAATACGTTGCTCTGCACACGTGCATTGTTATTGTCAAGAACTACAACCTTCGTGGGGGAGTTATGTGTGCAAGGATGGGAATTTTCTTTCGCAGCAACAGCAAGGTCAACACATTGTTTTTAAACAAGAGTATTGATATTTGTAGATTAAGATTATAAAGAGTTAGAGGGAGAAAGTGATAGAGGGAGAAGGTTTAAGAGGGGGAGTGTTAGAGGGAGATGGTGTAAGAGGGGGAAGGATACAGGGGAGTAGTAGGGAACTGGCGGCTCTAACTCAATTTATGACTTTTTATTTTTGACAGTTTAATTACCCCCCATTAAATTTTATGACCCTTTTTTGGCACTTTTATTACCCCCCAATACTATAATTTATGACCCTTTTTTCCCATGATCGTGCCCGCTTTAATTAGACTAGGTATTAAGGACAAAGGCATGACATTCCTAGGCCGCATTGTTATGGTTGCAAGAATCAGTGATCATAGAATCTGGTGTCAAGTGTACATCTGTTTGCACGTGTTCAACAAAGTTGTTTTTCGTTGGTGACGGTCGGGCTTTTGCGTGCTCTTAAGTATTTATTGTTCATTTGTGTTTGTGAACGGTGTTTAACTCTGTTTAATCTGGTAAATAATTCTAGCAGTGGTTGCAAATATACGTGTATATATTTACGATTGCAAAACAGAGTTTTTCCAAGTTTTTACACACTTTAATTTGCAGTTGAACTGACGCTGCTGTGCCTTACTTAAATAAAACATACGTACATATATATACATACATTTACTTGCATTTGCATTTTCTGTGTCTACTAACAATAAACAGCTTTTCAATTTAATTACTCTCGCTTTTCAGCATCAGTCCTCTCCCGCTTTCGTCCGCTCTTATCCGATGGTTCTATCTGCTCACGCTCTCTTGCTCTCTTTATTATTACCATTTCAACGTACTCATTGCATTGAAACGTTAATACATACATATATTCTTGCACTCTTCATTGTTTTGTTTTAGCATTTCGATTTGCTATTTCATTGTTTAAATTTTTCAATATGTTTACCTGCTGCAGCAAGAATTGTAAAACGGTTGGTACAACCAACCAAGACTTTATTTTATGTAGATTGTGAGACAACGCGATCCACATGAAATTTGCTGGCTTTACTGCCAAAATAAGGGACTGCTTAGTTGCTGACTCTGGCCTGAAATGGTATTGTGAGTCCTGCAATGAGGTTGAGAAAGAAACTGCTCAATTCATAAGGCAGACTCACCTAAGCTTTGTATCTATGAACAAAGCGTTTAATAATCTGCATACGGCTTTCAAAGAGCTTGAGGCGAATTTTAAAAACGGCAAGATCATGACGGAATCTCCGAAGCGCAAAAAGACTTCGGGTCCTTTTCCACCTAGTGTCCCACCTGTCCTGCCAACCAAGCCACTACTGGTGCCAAGTAATAATCCCACATCGGGGCCTATTGCTGGCCCATTAATGGTTTTTAACTCGCCAGCTAGAAATCCTATTAATAACTTAACCACAGCTAACAATCTTTTACAAGTGCCCTCTGATCCCACAGCTTGTGTGCCTAGTAATCCTACTGTAGGTACAGCCGGCACTCCCAAGTCTCTTGTTGTTGTGCCTATCAACAAATTTATCTTTGTGTCTAGGCTAGCATCCGATACTTCATCGGATGATGTTAGTGCCTACATTAAAAGTTATATCGAGTCCCCACATATTAGAATGGAAAAATTGAAATTCAAACACGCCCGAATCATATCTTCTTTTAAGTTGAGTGTTCCGCCCGAACTTTTCACGACGATTTGTTCTGAAAAGTTTTGGCCGCCACAGCTCGTTGTAAAGGAGTATGTGAATAGGCGAAATGATAATTTTAATAATAATAGTATTAAGATTACTAGTGCACAGCCTGTTAGCTACCCTGTGGCCTCCATTTCGTCGGCAAAAAACTAGCAAATATAATAAGCTTGGCCTACCAAAATGTTAGAGGCCTTAACACTAAACTTACCAAATTATATGTTAACAGCCTATCCTTTGATTCACAAATAGTTGCACTTACTGAAACCTGGTCAAAACCCGATATTTCTGATTATTCCGTTTTTCCTTCTAAATATAACTTGTACAGATGCGATCGCACTTCCCGCAAGGGGGGTGGTGTTCTCATTGCTGTTGACTCCTGTATTTCCTCTGAACAGATTCTTTCTCAGGATCTTCCGGGCTTAGAGTTTTTATGTTGTAAGGACGTTTTCTAGGCCGAGGTCGGCGTCTCAATCGCGTCCAGGGTGTTTCTACAGATTATTTGTAACAAATGCTGGGACCCTGGAGTGAGCCGCACCGAGGTCGAACACCAATGCGCAAACAGAAAGGGGTGTGGGGGGGGTATGGTCGCTCAGATTGACATCGTAGGAGTGGACTAAGGGGAGGAGTAGGGAGTCCAGGGTGATCACCCGGAAGACCCTTCCACCCCTCTCCTCAGACCACTCCTCAGTACCGACCAGGCGTAGAACCTTCGACTTCGGGGACGCGAAGAGGATCGGGAGCAGGCATTCACCTGGCTCGGCTAAGGGTAAGACCCGGAAGCCTTACCAAGTGATCACCTAATCCCGTTCGACCCGCTTTCACTCACCGGCCGCGCTTTTGGGAACGCGTGTGATGGGCCCAGACAGGGATCTGGGGCGCACAGAGTAAGACTCGGACTGCGTCCCAGACTCCCCTGCCTGAGCCCACCACAACCTGCAACGCACGGGTATTACCCAGTTGTCGCTACACACGGAACAAGCCAAGAAGCAGACGTCGCAGAATCTAGAGTAAAACTCGGAAGATTCGCTAGTCTGGCCCCTCATGCCTATCCCATGTGGGCCGTATGGTGAGGTGACCCGAAGCCAGAGGCTTCGACTACCCGCTGAAAAAGGGGAGAAAGTAATACAAGGAAACACTAACATGGATACATTTAAATCATTTTTATTCTTTCACATTTAAGGGAGTCGGGAACAGGTATTGGTTCGCAACGCTACATTCTTGGCCTGGCCAACTTACCCCGCTCTACCAAGCTCATTTTCGGGTGGGGGGTGTATACGAGTGTGTATGTGTGTATGGCCGCCTGAGTGTGTATAGCCTGGGTGTGTATGTGGTGTGTGTGTGTATGCCTGTGTGAGTGCTGGCGTCAATGCCGTGTGTGTGTGGTGTGTATTTAAGTCTTAGTGCACTGGGGGCCGATTCCGTATGTGTGTATGTGGTGCGCGTATGACTTAGTGCGCGCTGGGGTCGATTCCGTGTGTGTGTACAGGTTATGTGCGTATGCCTTAGTGCGTGCTGTGGTCGGTTCCGTGTGTGTATGGTGTGTGCGTATGCCGTGTGTGTGTGCTATGGTCGATTCCGTGTGTGTATGGTGGGTGCGTATGCCTTAGTGCGCGCTGGGGTCGATTCCGGGTGTGTGTGTGTGTGCGTATGCCGTGTGTGTGTGCTATGGTCGATTCCGTGGGTGTATGGTGTGTGCGTATGCCGTGTGTGTGTGCTGGGGTCGATGCCGCAAGTGTGTGTCGTGTGCGTATGCCTAAGTGTGTGCTGGTGTCACTGCCGTGTGTATCGATATTGTGTGCGTATGCCTGCGTGAATGCTGGTGTCGATGCCGAGTATATATGTTGTGCGCGTATGACTGAGTGCGTGCTGGTGTAAATTCCGTGTGTGTGTATGGTGTGTGCGGATGCCTTAGTGCGCGCTGGGGTCGATTCCGGGTGTGTGTGGTGTGTGCGTATGCCGTGTGTGTGAGCTATGGTCGATTCCGGGTATATATGTTGTGCGCGTATGCCTTAGTGCGGGCTGGGGTCGATTCCGTGGGTGTGTATGGTGTGTGCGTATGCCTTAGTGCGCGCTGGGGTCGATTCCGGGTGTGTGTGTGGTGTGTGCGTATGCCGTGTGTGTGTGCTATGGTCGATTCCGTGGGTGTATGGTGTGTGCGTATGCCGTGTGTGAGTGCTGGTGTCGATGCCGGGTATATATGTTGTGCGCGTATGCCTTAGTGCGGGCTGGGGTCGATTCCGTGGGTGTGTATGTGGTGTGCGTATGCCTGTGTGAACGCTTGGGGTCAAATCCTTGCTGCTCCTGTTGTGGTTGTTCGTCACTGCGTTTTTATATGTCCCGCTTCACTTTGCATCTCCCGAAAAACTGATCTGCCATCCAATTTTCGCCAAATCATTTTTCGGGTGGCCACCGTTGTGTCAAAAGCGTGAAGTTGCCGCTTTTTTTTAGGGTGGCCATGGCTTGTGCCAAAGCGTGGCGCTGCCATTCTCGGGTGGCCATGGCTGTGTCGTGATCGCGACCCGTGTCTGGCAGCTTTTGTGCGGTAGCATTTTGCCAGCAAGAATGCTACCTCACCCCCCCCCCCTTACTTCGGGTGGCGATGACGGACTGTGACCTTACCGGCTGCCGACACTTTCACCTGGAAATACTGGCTGTCCACCTCCATCAGGTATTTCCTCCCTAGGTGGGTGCTATGCCGGATGACGTGGTGGACGCTTTCCAGGACTTCCTGCGGCAATAATCCTCCAGTTCCAATTACTCGCCACTCCTCTGGGGCCATCGCCCAGTCGATGGCGTAGAGCGGCAGGTCTTCGAGACCCGCGAGGTTTAGGGTAGATAATACCTCGTCTATGGCGTCGTCGGTCGGCCATCCAGGGTCCACCCTTAGGTCCCTCCAGGGGTCTATCCCGGGTAAGGGTACACCTGAGGTTGAGTCGGGGACTTCAGGCGCTTCGGGGATGTCTTCGGGCGGCACGTAGATGTCCGTGGCGCGGCTGTCGTCTGAGTGGTACCCTTCGGGATCCACGTATCTGCGGCAGTGTCCCTCAAGGCCGAAGAGGATATGACCTTCTGCTTCTGACATTTCGTCTGAAATGATCGCAAGTTTGGGATTATCGTCTAAACCAGTAATTATTGAATTTTCTTGGGCAACATGAGGTAAGGAGGTTGGGTGAGGAACAGAAGTTAGGTCGTGGGGAATGTCGTGGGCATCTTCGTCGTCATCAGCGTGGTATGGCTTTAGATCGGCGAGGTTGGCAACGCGGCGTCGTTTTGTCGCCTCATGGTGGATCCGGACGACGTTTGGGGAGACAAATTTCAAAACTCGATATGGCCCGTCAAACTTCGGCGCTAATTTTGCCGCGAATCCTTCCGCCGCGTTGGACAGCACGTGGTGTTTTGCCAACACTCGGGTGCCCAGCGTAGGCCGCCAATCCCTTCGGCGGAGATTATACTCCTTGGCCTGGTCCTGGGATGCCAGCTGTATGTTGCCTCGTACAGCGTCAAATACTCCTCTTAACTCCGTGGCTCGTGTTTCGGGGTTTGCCTCCTGCCGACCACTTCCAGGGGTGACTTGGTCGTATAAGGCGTTGGGTAGCCTAGGCTCACGTCCTTGCACCAAGTAGGCTGGGCTAAACTTGGTCGTGTCTGAGATGCTTGTATTGATGGCCAGCATTATTTCTGGCAGGAGTTCATCCCACGTATTTTGATGACCATCCACATACTGTGCCAGCATAGTTTTTATTGTCCGGTTTGCCCTCTCGGTTGGGTTCTGCTGGGGGCTATAGGGGGCAGTGTGTTGAAGCTCCATTCCCAGCTGCTTGCAGTAACGAGTAAACGACCGGCTCGTGAACTGTGTTCCGTTGTCGCATACGAAGCAGCGCGGTGTCCCGAACCGGCACAATATCCTCTCCCGGAACGCTTTCTCCAGGTGGGCCGTCGTGGCTCTGCGCAGTGGGGCGAGTTCCACCCACTTGGAGAAATGGTCGAAGAAAACCAGTAGCATGGTATTGCCGTGCTTCGATCGAGGTAGGGGTCCTACGAAGTCCACGCAGACCGTCGCAAATGGTTCCGCTACTTGTCTCGTTAACATTTTCCCAGCCGGCTTGAGTTGGCTTACCTTGAACATCTGGCACTTGGTACACCGCCGGACGTACTTGGTTACGTCCCGAAACAGGCCTGGCCAGTAGTACCTCTGCATCACTCGTCCGATGGTCTTCCGGATCCCAAGATGTCCAGCTGTAGGATTCGGTAGGTACGCAGAGTTTCCAGGGTACATAGTCTTCTTCTAGTGGGCGATGGCCAAGATGTCGATATACTTGTCCGTTCTCCAGCACATAATTTGGGTATTGGTCCGGGTGGTCCTTGATCCGCGAGACCAATTTGCGGAGCCACGGACAGTTGGTGGCGTCGACCTGCAAAGTCTGCAGCACCTCATCCAGCGGTTGCCGAGATAACGCAGCGGCAACCACGTTCAGCTTCCCCGTCGATAGTGGATGTCGAACTGGTACTGTTGTAGTTCTAGCGCCCACCTTGCGATCCGCCCAGTTGGGTTGTCGATGCTGTTCAACCACTTGAGCGCCAAGTGGTCTGTTACTACATCAAAGCGGTAGCCCTCGAGGAAGCATCGCAACTTACGGATGGCCCAAACGATCGCGAGGCACTCCTTTTCTGTCGCCGAGTAGTTCTCCTCGGGCTTGGACAGTCTCCGGCTCACGTACGCTATGACTCGTTCCGTTCCGTCTAATTCCTGCGTCAGTACCGCTCCTATACCGAAGTCGCTGGCGTCGGTCTGTAACACGAATTTTTCCTCAAAGTCGGGGCATGCCAGGACAGGTGCCTCCGTAAGTCGTCGCTTGAGTTCGTTGAATGCGGTTTGCTGCTGTTCTCCCCACTCCCAGCGCTTATTTTTCCTCAGTAACAGTCACATCGGCTGCACTACCTCTGCAAAGTTGGCCACAAGCCTCCGATACCACGACGCGATACCCAGACATCGTCGTAGTTCGCGGATATTGGTCGGTGGTGTCAACTTCCGGACGGCGGCGATCTTGTCTGGGTCGGTGTGGATGCCCTGCTCGCTGACGACGTGACCCAAATACGAGAGGCTGCGCTTAAAGAACTTGCACTTGGCCTTGTTCAGCCGCAAATTCGCCTCTCGCAGCCGTCGAAAAACCTCCTGTAGTTTTCGCAGGTGGTCATCGAGGTCCGACCCAGTGATGATAATGTCATCCAGGTAGGCGAAGGCGTACGGTTCTAGGTCCGGTCCAATGACTCCATCAAGTGCCCGTTGGAAGGTGGCTGGAGCGGAATGAAGGCCAAAGGGCATAACCTTCCAATGAAACAGCCCTCGTCCCGGCACCGTAAAAGCGGTATATTGACGGCTGTCGTGAGCCATCGGAATCTGCCAATATCCGCTCTTCAAATCCAGTGTGCTGATGTATTTGGCGTTTCGCAACCGCTCCAGGATGTGTTGTATACGGGGTAACGGATAGGCGTCGGGGATGGAGCGTGCGTTCAGCTGCCGGTAGTCGATGCACATCCTGATGTCGCCCGTCTTCTTCCCTACCAGCACGATGGGGGTGCTATGGGGGGACTTCGAAGGCTCTATGCATCCGTTCTTCAGCAGTTCGTCCACTTGCTCGTAAATAACCTTCTGCATGGCGGGATTCTTCGGGTAGTAACGTTGCTTGATGGGTCTCTCGTCCCTCATGGTGATCACATGCTCCGCGACGTGAGAGACCCCCTTTAATCCATCAAATATCGCCAATTCTCGTTCCAGAAATGCTTGTACCCTGGGATCGGTCTCCTCGCCGGCGTCGCTTGGTTTTTCCGGGTCGTCTTCTGGCACCTGGGCTACTGTTACAGCTTGGGACTGCTCGAAGGTCACCTCACGACTGCAGACTTCGGGCGTCTCGCTAATGTTTGCCTCTTCCGTCTTTGGAGTGGTTGTCGGGGGTGGTATCAGTTCTGTGGATGGCGCAGGTTCTTGGGTTATGCTCCTGGGCTTCCGGCGTCCGGCAGGGCTTAGGAACAATTCCTTGGTCATCTGCAGATCAGATGTCCCAAATGTTAGCGTCGCTTGCATCGCGCACAGGAAATCAATGCCCAGGATGAGCTCATCGAGGACAATCGGCATTATCAGCAGTGGTAGGCGGACGCGTTTTTCCCCGAGCTGGATTTCTGTGGCACATGCTTTGGTAACGGTCATGCGCGTACCATCCGCCAAACTTACCCCTACCTGGATTTCTATGAGTCCCTCCGCCGACAGCTGCTGGGCGACCTTTTCGCTGGCAAAGCTGCGAGTTGCTCCGGTGTCGATAGTAGCCAGGAAGGGTTTGCCTTCCACGCTGACCCTGGCTACTATCCTTGCGTTCTCGAGCCGGATGGCTCCGTTGGTTTCCGTTGCTCTCTGGTCGCCACTCCCCCTTGGCCCGGAATCTAGGAGGGAGGCACTTCGTTTCCCGACGGCCGTGTGCAGCACTCGATCGTCCGAACCCCTCGCCGTCCACACTGCCAGCAGTGTAGCATCTGCGGGTTCCGGCACGTTCGGGCGGGGTGTCCCGACTGTCCGCATCTTCGGCATGCGTTGTTGACGTCGATCGGGGTCTCGTTTGTCGGTACTGGAGGCGCTCCCTGCGCTCGAGGTGTGTCGTCTCGGAAGGGGTTGTGCGGTCTCGGAGCCGAAGGGGTCTTTTCTGGGCTAGGCGCGGGGGGTCGATGGCCAGTCGTCAGCTTCCTTCGGCTCTGCTGTTGCGTCTCCCTCTCCCTGACCATTTCATAATGTGTGGCCAACTGTGTCAGTTGGCTCAGGCAGGTCACTTCGTGTCTTCGGATGTATAGTTGGTATTCTGGCAGTAGGTTTTCGTAGAGCCGGTCCAGCTCTCGCTCGCCAGAATACCCTGCCCGTTGCATCATGAGTCGCAGTTGCACCATGAAGCGTTTAAATGGTTCCCCCTCACGCTGTAGGTGGTTCCGTATTTCGTCCTCCAACCGCTCGAAATATCTGGGGGGCAAGTAGAATTCCAGGAATTCTTTCCGGAACCGCGTCCAGGCCTCAGCGTGCATCCGGTTAACTCTGTACCAGCTTTTGGCCTGTCCGGTCAACAGCTCCGAGATCAGCAGGGGTAGGCTGAATGCGTCGATCTGATGGACCGTGGCTCGCTCCTCTACCCTTTCGATGAAGCTAAGTGGGTCGTTAGTCCCATCGAAGGTTAGGCCCCAGCGTTGCATCTTTTCGGCCAACATGCCGTGTGAGAACTCCGGTCGGGCTGGCCTATGAGGTGAAGGGCGGCGTAGGCGTGGTAGGGATCTGTTGGCTAGTCGGGTCGGGTCGGGTCCAGGTACGGCTCCATCGGTATTGGTCACCGTGATGATCGGTCTGGGGGCTGGAGAGGTGCTCATCTCTGGCGGAGTGGGGCTTGGCGACCGGGACCTTGATTTGGTGTCAGATGGTGGCGGATCCTGGTATCTGGCCGCCAACTCTTCGAAGCGGGCTATCAGCGTTTCTGGGTGTTCGCTTCGGCTTATGAAGCCTGCCACCCTGCTCCGTAGCTCGGTCACGGTTCCTTCTACGTCGAGCCCGAATTCGCTTGCCAGGGATACCAGCTCGTCCTTTTTGCGGTAGTAGATCCAGCTTACTGCTACCATGGTTGCCTTATGGTGGATGGTTCTATGGGGCTGAAATGAATTATTGTTATCCTTCGAGGAGGATCTTTGGATTTGTTATTATTATCCTTCGAGGAGGATCTTTGGATTTATTATTATCCTTCGAGGAGGATTTGCAGTTTTATTATTAATATCCTTCGAGGAGGATTGTTGGTATTTATTATTATCCTTCGAGGAGGATCTTTGGATTTATTATTATTATCCTTCGAGGAGGACTTGCAGTTTTATTATTAATATCCTTCGAGGAGGATTGTTGGTTTATTATTGTTATCCTTCGAGGAGGATTATAGGTTTTTATTATTAATATCCTTTGAGAATATTTTTCCGCGGTTCTGTGTTGACTACTGTGGTGTCAGCTCGGAGGCTGGAGTATGACTGACTTTCGGGTGCTAGCAGCCGGCCTTATATACACAAGTGGCCGCTCTGCCAGAACCAGTAACGGCGCTCTGTCGTCGTCGGCCGCGAAGATCCCGTCGGCAGCGCGGCGACGCAGCCTTCTGCCGCCGGCTGCCGCGACGCTCTCAAATCCATGACGTTGCGGGGGAAGAAGGGGGTGACAAGGTTTTTGTTTTGGTGATAACGAAGAAACAACACAAAAAACAAACGCAAGGACATACAAAGGACAAAACAGACGATCCCGGACCGCCCCTTTCCGTACCACCGTTGTACAAGTGGTTCTTTAGGCCACAAAAAAGGGGAGGGGCTCCTTGTCAACAAAATCTTCCAGAGTCCCTGCTCGGGCGCCATCTGTAAGGACGTTTTCTAGGCCGAGGTCGGCGTCTCAATCGCGTCCAGGGTGTTTCTACAGATTATTTGTAACAAATGCTGTGACCCTGGAGTGAGCCGCACCGAGGTCGAACACCAATGCGCAAACAGAAAGGGGTGTGGCAGTATCGATGGGCGTGGCATCCAAACTTTTGATGCAGTTTTTGGGGGGTCATCATCGCCTATCTTGGCACCAAATTTGGTGGCTATAGCTCAAAAACTGTGGGAGATATAATCTTTTTTGTCTTTAAAATGCGGGGGGGCTGGGGGCGGAATGGAGGGGCGTGGCTCCAAAATTTTTGATGCAGTTTTTTGGGGGTTGCTAATAGCTATCTTCTTACCAAATTTGGTACTTCTAGCTGTAAGGATGTGCGAAATATGTGGATTTATCGGTTTTGGGTTATCGAATTTATCGATTTGCCAGCCCCCCAGCTATCGTAGAACCCCCATCTTGACACTTTAATTTATTATCCCATAGATAAAGAGAACTGGCAAGTTTCAAGTCTCTAGCTTGAAGAGTGTAAACTTGCAACCATACGGACGGACAGACGGACAGACACCATGACGGACATTGCACAAAACCTATAAACTCTTTACCTTCGGTATCGAGTATAAAAATGTATAATCGCGAAATACAAATTAACGAAATTTCAATAAAAAAATTCAAGATTAGATATAACAAAATATTTATGTAAGCAACAACGTTACAAAACTTTATCATATATTCCAACAAATGAATAAATAAATGAACACACGAAATTTAATCATTTATTACAAATAATAACTTAAACATTTTTAACAATAACTATTATATAATTGAACGTAACATATAAATATAAAAGCTTACCCAAAACATTCATTGTAATATATCAAAAGCCAAAAGAGCAAGAAATAATTAAGGAACAAATAGAAACATAATTCGAGCAACCATCACTTTATCCAAACATAATAACCGCCTATTATTATTATTTCTAGCGTTTTTATACTCGATACCGAAGGTCAAGAGTATATTGAGTTTGTGCAATGTCCGTAATAGTGTCCGTCCGACCGACCATCCGTCTGTATGTTCGCAACTTTTTTCCACACCCTTCAAGCTAAAGACTTGAAACTTTCCAATTCTCTTTATCTATGGGATACTTAATTAAAGTGTCAAGATTGGGGTTCTACGATAACTGGAGGGCTGGCAGAAAGATAACTTCGATAACTCAAAACCGATAAATCCACATATTTTGCACATCCTTACAACTAGAACTACCAAATTTGGTAGGCAGATAGCTACTAGCAATCCCAAAAAAACAGCCCCCTGTCATTTTGAGCTCAGAAAAGCCTATATCTCCCACAGTTTTTGAGCTAGAGCCACCAAATTTGGTGCCAAGATAGGTGATGATGACCACCCAAAAACTGCATTAAAAGCTTGGATGCCACGCCCACCAATTCCGCCCTCCGTCCGCCCTAACGCTTCGTCAAAAACGAGAATGCGTGTATCTTCCAGAGTTGTGGAGCTAGAGCCACCAAATTTGTTAGGAAGATAGCTGGTAACGACCCTCAAAAAATCTGTATGAAAGTCTTGCAGCCACGCCCACCCTTTCTACCCCCAGCCGCCCGCATTTTTAAATAAGAAAATCCTATATCTACCACAAATTTTGAGCTAGAGCCACCAAATTCTGTGCCAAGATAGGTGATGATGACCTCCCAAAAACTGCATCTAAAGTTCAGATGCCACGCCCACCAATACCGCCCTAGCAGCCCCCAGCTGCCCCAACGCTGCGTCAAAAACAGGAATGCGTGTATCTTCCAGAGTTGTGGAGCTTAAGCCACCAAATTTGGTAGGAAGATAGCTGGCAACGACCCCCAAAAATGTGCACCACCCTTTCCACATCCCTTTCCACCACCCTTTCCACACCTTTAACAAACTTTGAGCTATAGTCACCAAATTTGGTATGAAGATAGCAATTGACATTCCACAAAAATCTGCAGCAAAAGTTTGGACTCCACGCCCAACAATACTGCCCCAGCCCCCCCTTTCTCACATTTTGCAAAATTTGAGCTAGAGTCATCCAATTAGGTATGAAGATAGCAATTGACATTCCACAAAAATCTGCAGCAAAAGTTTGGACTCCACGCCCAACAATACTGCCCCAGTCCCCCCTTTCCCCACATTTTGCAAAATTTGAGCTACATATAGTCACCAAATTTGGTATGAAGATAGCAATTGACATTCCACAAAAATCTGCAGAAAAAGCTTGGACTCCACGCCCAACAATACTGCCCGAGCCCCCCCTTTCCCCACATTTTGCAAACTTTGAGCTAGAGTCACCCAATTTTGTATGAAGATAGCTATTCACATTCCATAAAGATCTGCATAAAAAATTTTCGATCCCACACCAACCCATACCGCCCGGAGCCCCCCTTTCCATGCTATTTACAATTTTTGAGCTAGAGTCACCTAATTTGGAAGGAAATTAGCTGGCAGCATCCCCATCTGCATCGGAGAATCTTTAAGGCAGCGTACACCACTGCCGCATCCGTACCCCTTTCCAATCAGGCCTTTTACCGGGTTTAATACGAGTATACCGCAGTCTGTTGCGTCCGACTGCAACGTTTCCACTTGTTCTTCTTAATTTAGCCGATATTACCATGGCCCGCACGCGATTAAATTAAATTAATAGTAGTAGCACTTCGAGAAAATAGTGCAAGGAAAACGAAAAAATTTGAACCTGCCCCATCTATCAACCATACAGCCGGAGCCAGCGCACGCACCCCCTCCTTGAGTACACAATAACAGCCGCTCGTAGATCAACGTTACATGCTACACGCTCTTACTGAATTCTTAGGGTTTTGAAAAAGGCTACCTTCAGTTTTCAGACGTGACATAAAAAGTATAACTTCAACAATTCAAGAGCAAATAAACAAACAACAAAATAGAATCTGCGAACTACAGTTTATGGCGAATACGGGAATAACATGTTAAATCTGTTTGAACTTTGGCCGAATCGATTTGTAATTTTACTGCACAGGTATGTTTCTGATCATTATTGATACAATCATATTTTGGTTTTATAATTTATTTGACGCTGTGAGCTCTACGAAAATTAGGAATTGGTGTCCGAAATCAGAAAATCCACTGATTCTGGCATAATTATTTTGCACGCCTGATTCACAGCCAATCGGATAAAGCAGACACACTTTATTTTTAGTTCTGTGTTCACGCTCTTATTTGATCCTGTAATTACATTTGCATAGTCTGTTCCAAGACCAATCATGATAGAGATATTAAAATCCTTTCAGTTTTACTCCAGTTTTATGCTGTTAGCTATATAAAGCATCACCGCACTGAATTTTAATAATACATAGGTAAGTACAAACCATACATTGCTTTCTAATGCTAAAGGGATTTATCATTATTCCTTAAGATTTGAAAACGCACACATATGGGACAGTGGTTATGCAACAAATTTTTAAAGTTTTTGCACATTTTGTGGCTATATTTATATAAGTGTATTTTATAGCCCAGTAGTAGATATGATGCTACTTTGTTTTGTTTCCGTCAGATCTTTTTTCTGTTTTTATTTTGGCTACCGAAGGTCATGGTGTCTGTCCGTCCGTATTTGCGCAAGTTTTTGCCACACCCTTCAAGCTAGAGACTTGAAACTTTCCATTTCTGTTTATTTATGGGATAGTAAATTAAAGTGTCAAGATTGGTTCTTCGATAACTTGGGGGCTGGCAAATCGATAAATTCGATAGCACAAAACCGATAAATCCACATATTTCGCACATCCTTACAGCTAAAACTACCAAATTTGGTAAGAAGATAGCTACTAGCAACCTCCAAAAACTGCATCAAAAATTTTGGAGCCACGCCCGACCGGTTTTAATACTGGTATCGAGTGTACCGCAGTCGGTTGCGACCGACTGCAACGTTTCCACTTGTTTTTATATGGAGTTCTACACTGCTAAAAATATGTCTTGTTCCTGCGTACTAAGCTTTAAGCTGGAATCTTTGAGATTGTTTCTTTTTTAAATAACATTAAATCAGTTGGCTGCCCTTTATCACTTCGAAAATATATTCATTACATATTTTTACGGTACACACATTAGATCTCTCGACATTTATCTCTACCTTTTTTAAAATGGCAACAGCACCAAATAACACAGTGTCATCTAAATTTGTCAACGGACGCAGCCAAAGCGACAACAATTCCAATCGAGCAAATTCCACACAACGAACGCCTCAAGAATCAATACCAGTACAACGAGCCTCAAGCAATAAAGTACCAAAATCTAACACAAAGGATGTCAAACCTTCACGCGTTTTTCACAATGTTTCAAAACGGGTATACAATACATGTATATCGAACAAATTTGACTATCACCTGTCGAAGGAGGAAGCTCGCGCTTTTAAGGATTCACCCATCCCGATGAAAACGGTGCCGGAAGAGGAGCTTAAGTTGATTAGAGAAGGCAAACGTGTGGCATATCTGGAATCAAGATACGAGCACCCACCGGATACCAAGTATTATTACCCGGAAGCCACAAACTGGCGTATAGGCTGGTTCCACCGTAAAGACATGTCTACCTAAATTTTTAACTTTACACTCATAACGCGGTTCAAGCCTATTTGGAAACGAAATATTAATAATTGACACAAACTTTTTTGTGGCACAAAACCTAAATTTAATGTTAAAAATGTATCTAAAAAGTCTTAAGAAATTAAATTTTTATGCTGCAAATGAAAAACTTTCTTTGAACTTTAGCAACTGCTCGAACTTTTATAAATGTTTTCTCTTGCTTAACCAAATGGAAAATGAATCACGCTAAAAAGTTATCGTAGAACCTCAATCTTGACACTTTAGTTTATTATCCCATAGATAAAGAGAATTGGAAAGGGTGTGGAAAAAAGTTTCGAACATACAGACGGACAGACGAACGGACACCAAGACGGACATTGCACAAAACCAATATACTCTTTACCTTCGGTAACGAGTATAATAATTAAATGATAAGGTAAATGAATAAATCTTACATTACTAGGAATTAAGAACTTAATCATCATGCTTATTATAAATAAATTAAATGCTTATAGCGTTTAATAAAATGAATCTTTAAGTTCTTCTTTGTTATGGGAATCACGTTGCGGCATAAGGGAAGGAGAATAATTTAGGTGGTCGTTTGCTTAGGGATCATCAACTACATTGTTTTGCCGGAATATGATGATCATGGAAGGGTGGGCAACAGCTGTGAAAACAACACCGGTGCAGCACAGCCAAACGAAAGCCCTAGAGTGCCGCCAATTATTAGAAACACCACATACCCTGTCCCTCTTTTTCCCCTTCTTTTTATACTCGTTACCGAAGGTCATGAGTATATAGTGTTTGTGCAATGTCCTTAATAGTGTCCGTCCGTCCGTCCGTCTGTATGTTCGCAAGTTTTTTCCACACCCTTCAAGCTAGAGACTTGAAACTTTCCAATTCTCTTTATTTATGGGATAGTACATTAAAGTGTCAAGATTGGTTCTTCGATAACTGGGGGGCTGGCAAATCGATAAATTCGATAACTCAAAACCAAAAAAATTTACATATTTCGCACATCCTCACAGCTAGAACTACCAAATTTGGTGAGCAGATAACTACAAACAACCCTCAAAAAACTGCATCATAAATTTTGGAGCCACGCCCAGCCATTCCGCCCCCAGCACCCCCACATTTTGAAATCAGAAAAGCCTATACTACCCAAAGTTTTTAAGCTATATCCAAAAATTTCATAAAAAGTTTGGATGCCACGCCCACCAATACTGTGTAAGGGTGCATTTAAATTAGAAACTGTCGGTGCAGTTTGCAGCCAATAAGCAGCACCGCCCCGGTTAACAGCCTGGCAACCCCAAACAGCATCAGCTGATCGTAGATGCAAGTGGGTCGGATCGCCACTGTTAATGCTATGTTAGAATATAATTAGCAACTCCGTATTGCAATTTGATTGTTATTTGTTGTTGTTTACAAAGCATCGCTTTTTCTCTCGTGGAGCAAAAAGCTTACACCTATTTCTCAAATCCAGAGGCATCCATCACTGCCCGGCTGAATTTGTGATACAAATTGCGACTGGTCGTACCGGCAGCGTAAGCTGCGCTTGCTGCAGCATTTATTTTGTTCGCCGTAAGATAAAACATCGACTTAGATGTTGGTGCGCAGACCCGATACGCGCATGTCTGGATGGTTCTAGTTGGCACCGACCAATGTCGAAATCCGATACGCCGTATAATAACAAATAGGAAGAGTGCCTCCCACCAGAAGTATTCCACGCTTGATATTTGAGGCCTAATCAGCGGTGTGAGGATCACCGCCAATAACTCAATTAGGGCTTGAACCGTCCTCTACCGCACCTACCCAGCAATTTAATTATACATCCCGATTGCTGTGCATGGGCCGATAATCTGCGCAGGGTTTTTTTTGGAATGACACTGGCACAGCTTTGTTTGGATTTCTTCACGATGCAGCATTGTGCTGACACAACTTTAATAAATTTCTTCACCGTGCACCCTTGTGCTAAGTTTTCTTGCGTATCAATAAGGAAAAAGTTTTGAGTTTAATTCTCTTTTAATTATATATATGTATATACTGATAAGGTTTTTCGACTTATTTTTATACTCGATACCGAAGGTAAAGAGTATATTGAGTTTGTGCAATGTCCGTCATGGTGTCTGTCCGTCTGTACGTCTGTCCGTCTGTCCGTCTGTATGAACGCAACTTTTTTCCACACCCTTCAAGCTAGAGACTTGAAACTTACCAATTCTCTTTATCTATGGGATAGTAAATTAAAGTGTCAAGATAGGGGTTCTACGATAACTGGGGGGCTGGCAAATCGATAAATTCGATAGCTCAAAAACGATAAATCCACATATTTCGCACATCCTTACAGCTAGAAGTACCAAATTTGGTAAGAAGATAGCTACAAGCAATCCCCAAAAAACTGCATCAAAAATTTTGGAGCCACGCCCCCACATTCCGCCCCCCCCCCCCCCCGCATTTTAAAGTCAAAAAAGCCTATATCTCCCACAGTTTTTGAGCTATAGCCACCAAATTTGGTGCCAAGATAGGTGATGATGACCCCCCAAAAACTGCATCAAAGTTTTGGAGTCACGCCCTCTATTTCGCCCCCCTTTCACCACTTTTTACAATTTTCGAGCTAGAGTCACCAAATTTGGTAAGAAGATAGCAATTGACATTACAGAAAGATCGGCATCAAAAATTTTGATTCCCCGCCCACCCATACCGCCCCCAGCCCCCCTTTCCGCACTTTTTACAAATTTCGAGCTAGAGTCACAAAATTTGGTATGAAGATAGCAATTGACATTTTACAAAGATCTGCGTCAAAAATTTGGATGCCACGCCCACCCTTACCGCCCCCAGCCCCACTTTCCCCACCTATTACAAATTTCGAGCTAGACACACCAAATTTGGTATGAAGATAGCATTTGACATTCCACAAAGATCTGCATCACAAATTTGGATGTCACGCCCACCCTTACCGCCCCCAGCCCCCCTTTCCCCACCTTTTACAAATTTCGAGCTAGAGTCACCAAATTTGGTATGAAGATAACAATTGACATTCCACAAAGATCTGCATCAAAAATTTGGATGCCACGCCCACCCAAACCGCCCCAGCCCCCCTTTCCACACCTTTTACAAATTTTGAGCTATAGTCACCAAATTTGGTATGAAGATAGCAATTGACATTTCAGAAAGATCTGCAACAAAAATTTTGATACCACAACTACCCATACCGCCCCAGTCCCCGCCCCTTTCTCCACCTTTTACAAACTTTGAGCTAGAGTCACCAAATTTGGTATGAAGATAGCCGGTGGCATCCCCATCTGCATCGGAGAATCTTTTAGGCAGCGTACACCCCTGCCGCATCCGTACCCCTTTGCATTAAGGCCTCTATTTACCGGTTTTAATTCTGGTATCGAGTATGCCGCAGTCGGTTGCGTCCGACTGCAACGTTTCCACTTGTTTTTTTTTAAAGCCATGCTCGTTTTGTTGTTATTACAACTGTAGTATACACATATATTCATATATATTCAAATGTAATAAACAGCAACACTTTGTTGTTGTCTAAACATTAAATCGAGCAACGACACTTTGTCGTTGCATAAACAATAAGCCAAGCACCCAGTGCTGGTAATATGATCGCGTAAGAATGCAACGCGCACAACGATGCCGCGTCAGCGTTCTCACGCTTTGACCAAGTACTATACATATGTGTATACTCCCGCTCTCTTTATATTATATACAAAACTATGTATGGCTCTCGCGCTGACTTCTCTGCCGAAGCAGTGGCCAGCCTTAAGTTATTATGAATATCAAAAGAATTCATTCAATAAAGACACTTCTAACCAAACCGACGTGGCTGATGCGAATGTTGGCGAATCTATTTAATAAGCTTTAATCCTCCAAATATATTACATGGCGACCGTGATAAGTGCCGGATCGGTATTATAAAAAACAAAGCAAACAAAACTTGTGCAATGTTGAACATTTAAATGTGAAGTGAAGGAAGAAAGAGAGAAAGAAGATGCAAAAGATACAAAAGCAAACAAAACAATAAAAGCTGAAACGAAACAGCGAAAATTAAAACTCGAATTGAACTCTTGACGTGAATTTAAGCAGCAACACCAGCGGTATTCACACACATGAATAACGAACCAACGTTCAGCGAAGGTGAACCCATCGTGCAAAAGGATGCTCCTACACTAAAGGAAGCATTAGAGGCTGAACCACGCGACGGGCCAAGGCCTATAACATTAGAAGAATACAGAAAGAGGACAGCTGCGAGGGAGCGTCAGCGTGCCATCAACGGCGACGACCAGCTGACGCCCAAACGACACCGCGGAGGTGAAAAAGCAAGGCTGATAAATAGAAGACACCTCATCATCGCCTTACTAAAGGCGAAAATAGACGAAAACGCACGCAGGATCCGCTTACAGGAGGAGTTGCGGCAGATCAACACCCTGTTAAATAACAGGAAGAAGCGGGCTAACAGACGTTAGCACCTCGCTTATTTTTTTTCAATTTAATAGTAACCATCTTGCGCTATGCGCTAGTTACGAAAAAAAAATAAAAAGCCTAACAATGACTCTGACAAAAATCCATTTCATTAAAACAGCATCCACCATATTATCTGAGTATGATGGAAAAGCTGAAAATCTGCAAAGTTTCATAGACGCATTAAGTCTACTAGATACACTTAAAGGTGATCATGAAGCAACAGCAATCAGTTTAATTAAAACAAAACTGAAAGGTCATGCAAGAAATTTAATTAGCGATGAGAATACAATCACTCAAATTATTGCAAAACTAGCAAGATCAGTAAAAGGAGAATCGGTTGAAGTACTATCAGCCAAACTCCTAAACTTGCAACAAAAAAATAAGACAGCAAACATTTATACGCAAGAAGTAGAGCAACTAACAAAAGCTTTAGCTGGCGCGTACATCAACGATGGCCTAAATTCTGAGTTAGCCACCAAATACAGCACAAACCAAGCTGTAAAAGCAATGACAAAAAATTGTGCTATTGATAGAGTAAAACTCATCATGCAGGCAGGCACATTTAACAACATGAACGATGCTATCTCAAAATTTGTCGACAGTTGCACTGAAGCAACTGGGAACACCAACACTGTTCTATTTTACCAAAATTACTCTCAACGTGGCGGAAACCGCGGTAGAGGTAGTTACAGAGGCCAACCCTACAACAGGGGCGGTTTCAGGTACAATTACAACAACGGCAACAGATACAACAATAGCAGAGGTAACTCTCGAGGCGGCTCGTACAGAGGCGGCTCGTATAGAGGCAACCAAAACAGAGGCCCTGAACAACAAAACCTGGTCCGAATTACACAAAGTAACTCGGAAAACCAGCAAGCCCCCTTGAGCAACCAGCAGTAAACATACTAACTATAAATCTAAGTCTCAGCAGTATAATTAAAATAAAAAATCATGATAATAATAAACCACTTACACTTTTGATAGATACAGGAGCAAATGTCTCAATATTGAAAAACAATAATATAGACACAAATATTAACAAAAATTTCAAAACTAATATATCCGGAATTGGCCAGGGAACAATACAGTCAATGGGACAAGCCCCAATTGACCTCCTTTTCGATTATTTCATAATCAACCACGATTTCACAGTAGTTCAGACTGAATTTCCCATACCATGCGATGGAATTCTTGGACTAGACTTCATTAGAAAATTTAATTGCATAATAGACTACCAAAATGATGAATTCATCATGAAACCAGGAAATTTAAACTATCAAATACATGTACCACTATTACACAATGATATTGATAATTCAATATTATTACCAGCAAGATCAGAAGTCATGAGAAAAATCATGCTTCTGACTAGCGAAAATTCTGTATTAATACCAAACCAGGAAATACACCCTGGGGTAATAATAGCAAACAGTATTGTTGAAAGTAATAGTGCAATAGTCCGCATTCTAAATACAACCAATAAAAACATAAAAATTCAGAATCCAAATATTAAGTTCGAATCACTAGAACAATATGATATTAAAACAAGCACAGAGAAACAAAATAACAGATCTAATGAAGTCATCAATAAACTAACCTTCCCAGACCAATTCAGAACAAAATTAACTGAATTATGTACCAAATACAGTGACATATTTGGTCTTGATTCAGAACCCATATCATGTAATAATTTTTATAAGCAAAAATTGAGATTAGCAGATAGGACACCCGTCTACATAAAAAATTATAGAAATGCTGAAACAGAAAAACCAGAAATAAACAGACAGGTCGAAAAACTAATAAAAGATGGTATAGTTGAGCCATCAATTTCTGAATATAATAGCCCACTTCTCTTGGTTCCCAAGAAATCTCTCCCAAATTCCAAGGAGAAAAAATGGCGTTTAGTAGTTGATTATCGCCAAATAAATAAAAAACTTCTGGCAGATAAATACCCACTGCCAAGAATAGAAGAAATCTTAGACCAATTAGGACGAGCACAATATTTTTCATGTCTCGATCTCATGTCAGGATTTCACCAAATAGAGCTAGATGAGAAATCTAGAAATGTAACATCATTTTCAACGAACTCCGGTTCTTATCGCTTCACGCGATTACCATATGGTCTTAAAGTAGCACCAAACTCATTTATGCGAATGATGACACTCGCATTTTCTGGCCTTGAGCCATCCCAAGCATTTCTCTACATGGATGACCTAGTAGTCATTGGCTGTTCAGAACAGCACATGTTTAAAAATTTGTCAAATATCTTTGATATGTGTAGAAAACACAACCTAAAATTAAATCCAGAGAAATGTTCGTTTTTCATGCACGAGGTTACATTCCTTGGGCATAAGTGCACAGACCATGGCATCCTCCCTGATGACAAAAAATATGATGTTATCAAAAACTACCCAACCCCAACTGATGCGGATAGCGCACGACGTTTCGTCGCGTTCTGTAATTATTACAGACGATTTATTCATAACTTCGCACAACATTCACGTCATTTGACCAGATTGTGCAAAAAGAATGTCCAATTCGAATGGACAAAAGAATGCGAAGACGCATTCAAATACTTAAAAAAGGCATTAATGAAGCCTACATTGTTACAATACCCTGACTTCAGCAAAGAATTTTGCATAACCACAGATGCAAGTAAACATGCATGTGGTGCCGTACTAACTCAAGAGTACAACGGTATGCAATTGCCAATTGCATTCGCTTCAAGAGCTTTCACACAGGGAGAAAGCAATAAATCAACTACAGAGCAGGAATTAGCTGCAATACACTGGGCAATAAAACACTTTAGACCATACGTTTATGGAAAGCATTTCTTAGTCAAAACAGACCATAGACCTTTAACCTACCTTTTTCGATGAAAAATCCTACATCAAAATTGACTAGAATGAGACTAGATTTAGAAGAATATCAATTCACAGTAGAATACCTCAAGGGGAAAGATAATCACGTTGCAGATGCATTATCAAGAATAAAAGTAGAAACTTTTATAGAAATGAACAGAAATATAATGATGGTCCAAACAAGGTCATCAAAAAGACAGGAAAACATCTGCGCAGATGAAAAACAAAAATTGCCAAAAGAATCAAAAGAAAGAAAAGAGCCCAATGTCTATGAAGTTGTTAGCAATAATGACGCAAAGAAATTTGTGAAAATAAAATTCGGTAAAAATAATTGTTTGCTAAAGAAAGGAAAACGAATTATTTCACGATTCCCAGTTAATGATTTGTACTCTAATGAAAAATTCGATTTAGGTCAATTTTTTCAAAGGCTTAATTCAGAAGCCGGAATACATAAAATCGTTAACTTACAGATGTCACCAAGTGAACAAATTTTCGGATTTGTATCACTTAATGAATTTAAAAATATGGGCAATAAATATTTGAAAATAAAAGTAGCGCTACTACAAAAAGTGACAAAAATAGACAAAAATGACGAAAGTCAAATAAAGGCAATCCTGTCCAAATACCATGACGATCCTATAGAAGGAGGCCATACAGGGATTACGCGAACCCTGTTAAAAATAAGAAAATACTATTTTTGGCCCCAAATGACAAAGACTATAACAAAGTATGTGAAAACTTGTCTAAAATGCCAACAAGCAAAAACGACAACACATACAAAAGCACCCATGATTATAACAGGCACACCAAGTACAGCTTTTGACACTGTTTTAATAGATACCATTGGTCCATTACCTCGTACAGAGAATGGCAATGAGTATGCAATCACAATTATATGTGATCTCACGAAATATCTAGTTACAATACCAGTAACAGATAAAAGTGCAAAAACAGTAGCCAGAGCTATATTTGAATCTTTTGTATTAAAGTACGGTCCTATGAAGACGTTCATTACGGACATGGGTACTGAATACAAAAATTCACTTATAAATGACTTGTGTAAATATATGAAGATAAGTGATATAACATCAACAGCCCACCATCACCAGACTTTAGGAACAGTAGAAAGGAGTCATCGAACATTCAACGAATACATTCGTTCGTACATTTCGATTGACAAAGATGATTGGGACATATGGTTGAATTATTTCACCTATTGTTTCAATACAACACCGTCGACAGTACACGAATACTGTCCATACGAGCTTGTCTTTGGAAGACCTCCAAGACAATTGGCAGAATTTAATAGATTAGCTAGAATAGATCCAATATACAACATAGATGATTATGCTAAGGAATTTAAGTTTAGACTAGAAATTGCTTACAAAAGAGCAAAAACAATGATAGACATAGAAAAACAAAAACGAAAATTAGAATATGATAAAAAAGTTAATGATTTACAACTAGAAATAGGAACATTAATCATGTTAAGGAAAGAAACAGCTCATAAGCTAGAAAGTAAATATTCAGGACCATACAAAGTTATAAGTATAGAAGATAGAAATAATATAAAAATAGACGTAGGAAAGAAAAAATCACAAATCGTGAACAAAAATAGAATTAAAATATTCAACAAATAGGTTAGCTCGAGCATAGTCTAATATTTTATATAATATTTTGGCCTGATCAACCACAAGATGATAATATCGTTTTATTAAACTAATCAACATATTTCTAAGAGTATAAAAAGTTTTTATCTTTAAACCAAAAAAAAAAAAAAAAAAAAAAAAAAAATTTAGGTAAAACGAAAAACTATGTTAAAAATTCTTTAATACAAACATATAACATTATAATGAATTAACCATATATAAATATATATTATAAAACTAGACATAAATACAATTTCAAAATAACTTCATTATATTACGTTATTTTTAAAAGGAGGGAGATGTAGTATACACATATATTCATATATATTCAAATGTAATAAACAGCAACACTTTGTTGTTGTCTAAACATTAAATCGAGCAACGACACTTTGTCGTTGCATAAACAATAAGCCAAGCACCCAGTGCTGGTAATATGATCGCGTAAGAATGCAACGCGCACAACGATGCCGCGTCAGCGTTCTCACGCTTTGACCAAGTACTATACATATGTGTATACTCCCGCTCTCTTTATATTATATACAAAACTATGTACGGCTCTCGCGCTGACTTCTCTGCCGAAGCAGTGGCCAGCCTTAAGTTATTATGAATATCAAAAGAATTCATTCAATAAAGACACTTCTAACCAAACCGACGTGGCTGATGCGAATGTTGGCGAATCTATTTAATAAGCTTTAATCCTCCAAATATATTACACAACAAATTACACACACATTTCAACACTTAAACATACATAAACTCTACAGACACCTCTTCGTCAACAGGCCTGCTGACATCGATGGAACCTGGAAAATTTTCGTGAGTACGGCTTGGCCGAAATTAAAGTGTGGATACAAATGATCCATTATCGAGTGTGTAGGTAATTTATAAATAAAAAAAATAAAAAGAAAAGAAAAGTAGTGACAACAAGGCGCGCATCGCTTAACCAAGACTAGATTCATATTCATTTAACAGATAGTCGTTAACTCATTTATTAAATATAGGCAATGTTATGTTAAAATCACCTTTACACAATAATCAATGGAGTTACCTTTAAGCCGCCATGAAGGCATATTTAACTTTGTTTTGAATTAAAATTGTTAACAATGCGATTGAGATAGAGTATTTTTTTATGGGCACCTGATCGCTTGATACGCAAGCATTTTAAGGGTAGAATTATGCAGATTTAGTATATTCTACAGGTAGGGAGGGTAAAGACAGAAGACCATCTCCACCATAGTTCTTCTAACACTACATATCTCTTGAGTGAAGGTCGATTGACTTTGGTTTCCCGATTGATACCGTATCTGTCTACGAATTTTATTTTGTTATAGTGACGCTTATGTCAAGGCGTTTCCAAGACCCCCACCCCAATTACCCTGAGCACGGCCGGAACCGTAAAGTAGACAGGGAATTGCCGAGACATCACTTATGTGCACGTAACATAATAAATTAAATGGCGTCCAACGTGGGGGCAACGTGGTGGTTTACCGAAGAATTAAAAAAGCCACGAAGTGTTTTGAATGCCATATGCTCGATTCCGATTGGCATTGTGAGGAGCCATATTCACGTATAGCGCCTCACAGAATGCGGTTGCATTTATAGCCGCAGCCGGACCTGAGTTGTGGCGAATTCACATGCTGTCTCGCTCTGACACAGGATGTCAGCGCTAAGGTACGTGTTTGGCACATGGGAGCCACAAAACACGTACCGTAAAAGTCGTGGCAAAGTGCCGATGGTGTGTGAGCGGTACATTCACGGGGTATAGTTATCACCGTCACACCAGCGGCAGGCGTGATCAGCAACGAGGAACCGTTGTTGCTAGGCGAAATTCACTGGAACGATCACGCCACCTTTGCCCTTGGCGCGACATTGGCAGCGCTGACAGGCCCCGGTCCAGCGAGATAGCAGAAGGGTACAAAAGGAGCCGCCTTTGACAGAACGGCAAGTCAGTGCGAAGTCAGCGAAGTGAAAAGTCAGTACGGAGTCAGTACGAAATCAGTACAAAATCAGTGCGAAACATAAAGTGAACAAAGGATTCAGAGTGCAAGAATCCAACGCGAAAGGATACTATAAGAGTTAAAAGGACTCATATAGCAATAAGGACAAATCAAAGCGGGTCCTTAACAATTAACAAACCCTTTGCTAAGAAATAAGCCTTGTGGTGTGTTGCATTTGCAAAGCAACCTCAAATCAAAACCAAGTATCAGACTAGTGAGCCTGGCGAAGGACAGGTGAAGCTAAAGCCAGAGCCTGAGAGTAGGAGAGACTATTGGCGAAATCCTTGTGGTGACAAGGAGGCCATAGTAGAGCCTGGCGAATTTCAGGCGTTGCTAGCTAAAGCCTTGTTTAGAAGGCGTAACATTGGGTCTGATTATTTGGTGCAACGAGAGCGCCAGTATTGCAAATAAATCCACGACACAAGGTCCTTACGATTTTATAAACTCTACTAAGAAATATCACTTAAGTGTACTAATAAATTGTAAAAACCAAACGTGAAACTAGCAGAGAGTGCAGTAAATATATGTATAAAAAGTAAACCCAAATTGTGTTATTATTGCCGCAGCCGCCACAAATACAAATTTGTTGGCACGTACCCTCAGCACCGCGAGAGTTAGCCCAGCTAAAACCGCGTGACAACTTTAGGTTCGTTACAACTGGCTCCCAACTAAGGATCTACGGCAAAAATCGCATAATTTTACTAATATAATACATATAAAAAAGTGGAAACGTTGCAGTCGAACGCAACCGACTGCGGCATACTCGATACCAGAATTAAAACCGGTAAAAAGAGGCCTTAATGCAAAGGGGGTACGGATGCGGCAGGGGGTTTACGCTGCCTTAAAGATTCTCCGATGCAGATGGGGATGCCACCAGCTATATTCCTTCCAAATTTGGTTACTCTAGCTCGAAATTTGTAAAAATTGGGGAAAGGGGGGCTGGGGCGGTAAAGGTAGGCGTGGCATCCAAATATTTGATACAGATCTTTGTGGAATGTCAATTGCTATCTTCATACCAAATTTGGTGACTCTAGCTCGAAGTTTGTAAAAATTGTGGAAAGGGGGGCTGGGGCGGTAAAGGTAGGCGTGGCATCCAAATATTTGATACAGATCTTTGTGGAATGTCAATTGCTATCTTCATACCAAATTTGGTGACTCTAGCTCAAAGTTTGTAATAGGTGGGGAAAGGGGGGGGGGGCCTGGGGCGGTATGGGTAGTTGTGGCATCAAAATTTTTGTTGCAGATCTTTGTGAAATGTCAATTGCTATCTTCATACCAAATTTGGTGACTCTAGCTCAAAATTTGTAAAAAGGGGGGAAAGGGGGCTGGGGGCGGTTTGGGTGGGCGTGGAATCCAAATTTTTATACTCGATACCGAAGGTAAAGAGTATATTGGTTTTGTGCAATGTCCGTCATGGTGTCTGTCCGTCTGTCCGTCTGTCCGTCCGTATGTATGCAAGTTTTTTCCACACCCTTCAAGCTAGAGACTTGAAACTTTCCAATTCTTTTTATCTATGGGATAGTAAATTTAAGTGTCAAGATGGGGGTTCTACGATAACTGGGGGGCTGGCAAATCGATAAATTCGATAACCCAATACTGATAAATCCACATATTTCGCACATCCTTACAGCTAGAAGTACCAAATTTGGTAAGAATATAGCTATTAGCAACCCCCAAAAAACTGCATCAATAATTTTGGAGCCACGCCCCCATTCCGCCCCCAGCCCCCGCATTTAAAGTCAAAAAGACTATATCTCCCACAGTTTTGAGCTATATCCACCAAATTTGGTGCCAAGATAGGTGATGATGACCCCCTAAAAACTGCACCAAAAGTTTGGAGGCCACGCCCACCAATACCGCCTAAGCCACCCCCATCTGCCCCAACGCTTCGTCAAAAACGGGAATGCGTGTATCTTCCGGAGTTGTGGAGCTAGAGCCACCAAATTTGGTATGAAGATAGCTGTCAACGACCCCCAAAAAACGGCATCAAAGTTTTGGAGCCACTCCCTCCATTTCGACCCCCTTTCCCCACCTAATACAAACTTTGAGCTAGAGTCACCAAATTTGGTATGAAGATAGCAATTGACATTCCACATACATCTGCATCAAATATTTAGATTCCACGCCCACCCATACCGCCCCCAGCCCCATTTTCCGCACATTTTACAAACTTTGAGCTAGAGTCACCAAATTTGCAACGAAGACAGCCGGTGGCATCCCCATCTGCATCGGAGAATCTTTAAGGCAGCGTAAACCCCTGCCGCATCCGTACCCCTTTGCAATCAGGCCTCTTTTTACCGGTTTTAATACTGGTATCGAGTATGCCGCAGTCGGTTGCGTCCGACTGCAACGTTTCCACTTGTTTTTTATATGGGTACTTAAACTGAATGTAAATTTTATTCGTAATTTTTAGCTACTTTAGTGGCTTGTCATTATGATTTGGCACATTGAATCATCAAGTAATTTTTGTTAACACAAAAGTGCATTAGTCAGCGACCAGTTAAGATAAACATAGATGAATAATGTAATGTTAACTGGTCGCTGGCTTCACTCACAGTTTTATTTGACGACTCTTGATTTATTTCATTTTCCAATTCTCAACACTTTTTTCTTATTTTCTGTCTAAAATCTACCTGCAACGGGTGTGTATGTGTTGTTAGCATTCAGCACAAACTGACTGCTTAATTGTTGTCGCAACTGGCACTTGTAACCAGGTGAACTACTGAGAAATAATGAATGTATCTTGAAGGTTGTACTAAGAACACTGATTTTATTACCGAAAAGTAACAATATTTATAGTTAACAAGTAAGAAGGCTCTAGTCGGGAGAGCCCGCATAAATATATATATAATTTTTATAAGACCTTGGTATACTGACTTACTTCAATCGATTTTACTCATTTTATGGGTTAAAGGTATAAAAATAGCTTAGTTTTAGAGTTTTGTGGTGTAAATTAGAATTAGGTTATTGTGTACTCAGCAGATGCTTGCAATGCAGAACGGCATATTTAGCAACTTCCGGGTTGGCTGACCGCTACTGTTGCGACATATTTTGTGCATGCATTGTGCAGTCAGCGATATTCTGTGTGCTCAGCATAATTTGGTGTTGCTAAAATTTTTATTGGGTTAATAAATGTAGCGTATTGTGTATGGTCTTGACCTAGTTTTACATGTGTTAATAATTTGTGTGTCATTCTTACATAGCTATGTGCAGTTGTATATGACTTGAAATAATGAATGAATAGCTTCGCATCTCAATCTCGTCTACTAAAGATATCCATCCACCTGACAGTAAGTCTTCAGGTTTCTGGTAATGCAGTTGGCACTTTGACAATCGTCAAAATTAAGAGAAATACTTTTAGTTTTTCTGCATATACTTGTGATTAAATATATATTTTTGTTATGTAAAGCTTAGTACGCATGAACTAGAATTATTTCTGATAGAAATTTACACATTCATTCTAGTGTGTATGCCAAGACCCTGTGTGCCCCTTAACCCTCTAAGGCTACTTTCTATTGAAACAATTGAACAAATGTTGTCGAATAATTTTTTTTAAGTAATATTGTTGTCACTTAGTTCAAAAATTACTTCAGAAATGATGTAGAAGCTTTCGTTTACCTGTAAGTTGAGAAAGAATGAATAAGTGCCTCAAGGCACTTTTGGGGCTTCAAGCGAAAAAAAAATCGTTATTGCGTAACTGAGAAAGAAATTATGTTTTAATGTGATATTCGTAAAAACTATTTTTGTTAGCTGTGCAGCATAAGTGCAAATTACATTTTGAGCATATACACTGAGTTTGTGAAGTTTTGCAGTGTTTGCACCACTTTCGCCCACTATCTCGACCCAACCAACGAGGAAAATGATTAAGCTGGTCATGCCGCAAATCTGAAATGAGATGTTTACATTTTTCACCACGCTTTAAAGCTGGTTGGAAGGGTTGGTGAGATAATGGAGATCGACCCGGTGAAGGTCGCTGACAGGATGGAGACCGTGTTGTCCATTGAGCACTGCGTGGGCGACCTTGCATTTGCTTGTTTTTAAGTGCTACCAATCCAGCAGCAATCGCTTCCCTGCACAAAACCGCCAATAATTACCCAGGGTATATTTTCGGCGAATACATGCAAGTCGCATGCCGGCGCGAGAAATAGACAACCCCGTTTCGTTTTGTTGTCTGTGTGTGTGTATGCGTTTGCATGCACTCGCGCGCGCCACTAAAACTGCCAAAGTAAAGAGACTCGAAGGAGAGGGGGGAATTTTGACTTAAGCGTTTTCTTTTATTCTTTCACTGCTTCACTGTTTCTTACTTCTTAGAGATATGCTTACAATTATAATTCGAAACAAATCGCGGATTTAAACTTCACTGCTCTTATTCCGTCGATGATAATAATAATTACTCCCGTTCTTGTCTGCTTTCTTTAACTAAAACCTAACCTCTTGCGTTGACCTTCGCGCATATGTTTCTTACAATTCCCGAATTCTCCGTCGACACGTCTATACTCATTTAGTTCCCGATCGCTACTGCCTTGGTCGCTTCATTCCGCCTTTTCTCTTGTACTCCTCTGTTAATCTTAAGCCTAAGTGTTATAATAGTGCTATAATACTAGTAACCCCCAAAAAAATGCATCAAAAGTTTGGATGCCAGGCCGACCAATATTGCCCTAGCCGCCCCCATCTACCACAACGCTTCGTCAACAACGGGAATGTGTGTATCTTCCAGAGTTGTGGAGCTAGAGCCAGCAAATTTGGTAGGAAGATAGCTGGAAACGACCCCAAAAGTCTGCATCAAAGTTTTGGAGCCACGCCCACCCATTCCACCCCCAGCCCCCCGGCATTTTGAAATCAGAAAAGCCTATATCTCCCACAGTTTTTAAGCTAGATTCACCAAATTTGGTGCCACGATAGGTGCTGATGACCCCCAAAAACTGCATCAAAAGTTTGGATGCCACGCCAACCAATATTGCCCTAGCCGCCCCCATCCACCCCAATGCTTCGTCAAAAACGGGAATGCGTGCATCTTCCAGAGTTGTGGAGCTAAAGCCACAAAATTTGGTAGGAAGATAGCTGGAAACGACCCCAAAAATCTGCATCAAAGTTTTGGAGCCAAGCCCAACCATTCCGCCCCCTTACCACACCTAATACAAACTTTGAGCTCAAAAATTTGGATTCCTCGCCCACCCATACCATCCCCCAGCCTCCCTTTCACCACATTTTACAAGCTTCGAGCTAGAGTCACCAAATTTCCTATGCAGATAGTAACTGACATCCCACATAGATCTGCACCAAAAATTTTGGATGCCATGCCCACCCATACCGCCCCCAGCCCCCCTTTCCCCACTTTTTACAAACTTTGAGCTATGTAGAGTCACCAAATTTGCAACGAAGACAGCTGGTGGCATCCCCATCTGCATCGGAGAATCTTTAAGGCAGCGTTCACCCCTGCCGCATCCGTTCCCCTTTGCCTCTTTTTACCGGGTTAAATACTGGTATCGAGTATACCGCAGTCGGTTACGTCCGACTGCAACGTTTCCACTTCTTTAAATCTTAATTGCAGTAAATGCAAAGTAATGTCATTTTTTAGATGTTTGCCCTTTTTTAATATATATATTTTCTCGACAACAAACCACTAGATAGAATTGAATGGGTTGACGATTTTGGCATCGTTGTGGATCCAAAGCTTAAGTTTGATTAAGCGCTGGTCGACGGAGTTTAACGATCCCTACTTAACAAAAGCTCTGTATTCTTCTCTTGTACGACCGATTCTGGAATATGGATTTTGTATATGGTTTCCCAAATACGAAATTCATCAGAATAAAATAGAATCGGTACAAAAACAATTTCTGCTCTTCGCAGACGTTTAAACTGGAACACTAACAATAATTGCCGGCTTTTGCTAGACTTTTACTATTAGATCTTCCTTCCTTTTTTCACAAACTTATTTATGGTGAAATTGATTCTTCTGAATTAATTAACCAAATTAACTTTGCTTTTCCTATTAGAAATACTAGAAATTTTGAACCTATATATCTTCAAACTTGTAATTCTAATTATGCTCTTCATAACCCTTTTCGTATTCTGTGTTCTATTTATAACGATCTTTCCCACTTAATACACAGTGCCACTCCTAATTGTTCTATTAAAAATCTAGTTTTATGTCATTTGTCACATGTTCGCAATCATCGTAACCGCACGATAAGCGGAGCGCCCCTCGGTCGGATTGGCGGGAGGTGGGTCGCTTTGTGCGTGGGCCACTTGACTGTATTGTTCGTTAGTACATCTTCGTCCAATATATAAAATAAAAACCGCAACGGGACTTACAGTGGCATCATCGCGATAAAATTGTGGCTCTTTCACATTTATTGTAACTTTATAATACTGACTATCTAAATCATAAAAAAACTCATATTTATACTCGTTACCGAAGGTACAGAGTATATTGGTGATTGTGCAATGTCCGTCACGGTGTCGGTCTGTGTGTCCGTCTGTCCGTCCGTATGTATGCAAGCTGTTTCCATTCCTTCAAGCTAGAGACTTGAAACTTTCCAATTCTTTTAATCAATGGGATAGTAAATTAAAGTGTCAAGATTGATTACTCAAAACCGATAAATCCACATATTTCGCAAATTCAGCTAGAGCTACCAAATTTGGTAAGAAGATAGCTACTAGCAACCCCCAAAAAACTGCATCAAAATTTTTAGCTAGAGCCACCAAATTTGGTGCAAAGATAGGTGATGATGACCCCTCAAAAACTGCATCAAAAGTATGGATGCCACGCCCACCAATACTGCCCTAGCCGCCCCCGTCCGACCCAGCGCTTCTTCTAAAATGGGAATGCGTGTATCTTCCAGAGTAGTGGAGTTAGTGCCACCAAATTTGGTAGGAAGATAGCTGGCAATGACCCCCAAAGAACTGCATAAAAGTTTCGGAGCCACGCCCACCCATTCCGCCCCCAGCCCCCGGCATATTGAAATCAGAATAGCCTATATCTCCAACAATTTTTGAGCTAAAGCCAACAAATTTGGTGCCAAGATAGGTGATGATGACCCCTCAAAAACTGCATCAAAAGTTTGGAGCCAGGCTCACCCATTCCATCCCACTTTCGCCACCTCTTACAAGCTTTGAGCTAGAGTCAGCAATTTTGGTTTCATGAAAAATCTAATAGTTTTTAGATTATAGAACAAACAAACGAAATGATCAGAAGCGTTTTTTTCGTTCAAAATTGACAGCGAGTTTAATATTTGTGTGGTGGCTTTAAGTATAAAATGACAATTAAAATGTAGCTTAGCCTAATACAATAACGCGAGCAGTTTGGCTAGCTCCTCTCCAAAAACAAAGGATAGTTGGACCAAGTAAAAAGGACAAAAAAACCGGACAAATATTTTTTTTATTTATTTAATTATTGTTCATTTAAAACGTATAAGATTTCATCTAGACTAGTTTCTTCTTCATCATTGTCATGGGCATACACATTATTAGTTCCAATTAAGCGAACGACACCATCCGGAACTTGATAGTTATGGCAGCATGCCCCGTTTCGACGTAAGCCGTACCTTAAAGAAAGAAACATTTAAGTCATTTACATATGTGTCAGAGAACAATTTAGCAAACATGAAATCTTATGTTAGAGTTATGTTAAACGATTGAATAACATTATGTTAATATTAAGTAAATGATAAATTACGAACGAATGTGAAAATAAAGCGAAGTACCGACTCAAAAGAGATATGGTAGAATAACGGCATGTGGTTCAGGAATGTGGTCGGAATATAAAGACAGAGCGAGGTTCGAGAACGAGACAATATTCTCAATCGCGCGTGGCGCAATTAGTTGTCGAGAACAAAAGGAAGAAGGAATAGAATGTAATGTCTCTAGCGAAGCCGTGTTAGAAGAAGTTGAGTTCAGTTGAAGCATGAGAAAAGAAGCGACAACACAAATTGCGACTCGCGGTGTTCTAAAAATATATATTTTCGGCCATAGATAAAACAATTAAATAATGAATGACGATATTATCGAGTACTCCCCGACATCAGAAGTGGGATCACCACAGCTGCAAGATCATGGTGACAGCAACCTGCAAGCAATTTTGGATTCGCAGAACCAAAAATTCATGGAGATGTTTAAGGCAATGCAAGCTGCAGGAAATCAACTTAAAACGACGCGTCGATGCCAACTTTCGATCCAGATGCTGCTGGGGCTGATGCTGTCGCGTGGTGCAAAACCATGGATATAATCCTGGCCGAACATCCACTGGAAGGAAGTGCATTAATCATGTCACTCAGCAAGGCGTTAGTTGGAAGTGCTTCTCAATGGCTCGCCCAAATCAGTTATATGGGAATGACATGGCACGTGTTTAGAGATTTATTCACACAACGCTTCGATGGAATAGAGACGCCAGCCGCCATCTTGCTGAAAATTTTGAACGGGAAGCCGAATGCAAACGAATGTGTGTCAGTGCATGCAAGCCGACTAAAGACGTCATTACTGTCGACATGGAAAGCGATGAATCTGGAAGAGATAGCAGTATCACTCGTTTTGGCACACACTGCTAAAACCGATTCGAAATTGCAGAAGTTGCTTTTTACAACGAATGTGAAAACGCGCATTGAAATTCAGCAACAATTAAAAGCACACGCATATTCCAAACGGAGCGATCATTTTGTTTCGGATGAGGTTCCAGATAGGAAGAAGTCCAGATTGCAGAATCAAAGTAAATGCTTCTACTGCAAGAAACCCGGACACAAGATGATAGAATGCCGCATGAAGAAAGCAGACGAAAAACCCAAAGTGAAGACGAACTAGCAGTACAGTAAACCAGGCGTAACATGTTACCGGTGTGGTGAAACAGGTCACATTGCTTCAGCGTGTACAAGAAGAGCAGCCGCAACGGGCAATAACCATAGCAGCGAGAAACGAGTGGACTCTGTGTTGACTATCGAGAACTAAATGCGAATACAGTGTGTGACAAGTATCCCTTGCCCTTGATATCGGACCAAATCGCGAGACTACGTGATGGAAAATATTTCTCCAGTCTTGATATGGCAAGCGGATTTTACCAAATCCCGATTCAAGAAGCAAATTTGGTTTCATGAAAAATCTAATAGTTTTTAGATTATAGAACAAACAAACGAAATGATTAGAAGCGTTTTTTTCGTGCAAAATTGACAGCGAGTTTAATATTTGTGTGGTGGCTTTAAGTATAAAATGACAATTAAAATGTAGCTTAGCCTAATACAATAACGCGAGCAGTTTGGCTAGCTCCTCTCCAAAAACAAAGGATAGTTGGACCAAGTAAAAAGGACAAAAAAACCGGACAAATATTTTTTTATTTATTTAATTATTGTTCATTTAAAACGTATAAGATTTCATCTAGACTAGTTTCTTCTTCATCATTGTCATGGGCATACACATTATTAGTTCCAATTAAGCGAACGACACCATCCGGTACTTGATAGTTATGGCAGCATGCCCCGTTTCGACGTAAGCCGTACCTTAAAGAAAGAAACATTTAAGTCATTTACATATGTGTCAGAGAACAATTTAGCAAACATGAAATCTTATGTTAGAGTTATGTTAAACGATTGAATAACATTATGTTAATATAAAGTAAATGATAAATTACGAACGAATGTGAAAATAAAGCGAAGTACCGACTCAAAAGAGATATGGTAGAATAACGGCATGTGGTTCAGGAATGTGGTCGGAATATAAAGACAGAGCGAGGTTCGAGAACGAGACAATATTCTCAACCGCGCGTGGCGCAATTAGTTGTCAAGAACAAAAGGAAGAAGGAATAGAATGTAACGGTTGTGCGAATGGCACGAGCAGAGAGACACGAGCAGAGCGAAGCCGTGTTAGAAGAAGTTGAGTTCAGTTGAAGCATGAGAAAAGAAGCGACAACACAAATTGCGACTCGCGGTGTTCTAAAAATATATATTTTCGGCCATAGATAAAACAATTAAATAATGAATGACGATATTATCGAGTACTCCCCGACATCAGAAGTGGGATCACCACAGCTGCAAGATCATGGTGACAGCAACCTGCAAGCAATTTTGGATTCGCAGAACTAAAAATTCATGGAGATGTTTAAGGCAATGCAAGCTGCAGGAAATCAACTTAAAACGACGCGTCGTTGCCAACTTTCGATCCAGATGCTGCTGTGGCTGATGCTGTCGCGTGGTGCAAAACCATGGATATAATCCTGGCCGAACATCCACTGGAAGGAAGTGCATTAATCATGTCACTCAGCAAGGCGTTAGTTGGAAGTGCTTCTCAATGGCTCGCCCAAATCAGTTATATTGGAATGACATGGCACGTGTTTAGAGATTTATTCACACAACGCTTCGATGGAATAGAGACACCAGCCGCCATCTTGCTGAAAATTTTGAACGGGAAGCCGAATGCTAACGAATGTGTGTCAGTGCATGCAAGCCGACTAGTGACGTCATTGCTGTCGACATGGAAAGCGATGAATCTGGAAGAGATAGCAGTATCACTCGTTTTGGCACACACTGCTAAAACCGATTCGAAATTGCAGAAGTTGCTTTTTACAACGAATGTGAAAACGCGCATTGAAATTCAGCAACAATTAAAAGCACACGCATATTCCAAACGGAGCGATCATTTTGTTTCGGATGAGGTTCCAGATAGGAAGAAGTCCAGATTGCAGAATCAAAGTAAATGCTTCTACTGCAAGAAACCCGGACACAAGATGATAGAATGCCGCATGAAGAAAGCAGACGAAAAACCCAAAGTGAAGACGAACTAGCAGTACAGTAAACCAGGTGTAACATGTTACCGGTGTGGTGAAACAGGTCACATTGCTTCAGCGTGTACAAGAAGAGCAGCCGCAACGGGCAATAACCATAGCAGCGAGAAACGAGTGGACTCTGTGTTGACTATCGAGAACTAAATGCGAATACAGTGTGTGACAAGTATCCCTTGCCCTTGATATCGGACCAAATCGCGAGACTACGTGATGGAAAATATTTCTCCAGTCTTGATATGGCAAGCGGATTTTACCAAATCCCGATTCAAGAAGCAAATTTGGTTTCATGAAAAATCTAATAGTTTTTAGATTATAGAACAAACAAACGAAATGATTAGAAGCGTTTTTTTCGTGCAAAATTGACAGCGAGTTTAATATTTGTGTGGTGGCTTTAAGTATAAAATGACAATTAAAATGTAGCTTAGCCTAATACAATAACGTGAGCAGTTTGGCTAGCTCCTCTCCAAAAACAAAGGATAGTTGGACCAAGTAAAAAGGACAAAAAAACCGGACAAATATTTTTTTTATTTATTTAATTATTGTTCATTTAAAACGTATAAGATTTCATCTAGACTAGTTTCTTCTTCATCATTGTCATGGGCATACACATTATTAGTTCCAATTAAGCGAACGACACCATCCGGAACTTGATAGTTATGGCAGCATGCCCCGTTTCGACGTAAGCCGTACCTTAAAGAAAGAAACATTTACGTAATTCACATATGTGTCAGAGAACAATTTAGCAAACATGAAATTTTATGTTAGAGTTATGTTAAACGATTGAATAACATTATGTTAATATTAAGTAAATGATAAATTACGAACGAATGTGAAAATAAAGCGAAGTACCGACTCAAAAGAGATATGGTAGAATAACGGCATGTGGTTCAGGAATGTGGTCGGAATATAAAGACAGAGCGAGGTTCGAGAACGAGACAATATTCTCAACCGCGCGTGGCGCAATTAGTTGTCGAGAACAAAAGGAAGAAGGAATAGAATGTAACGGTTGTGCGAATGGCACGAGCAGAGAGACACGAGCAGAGCGAAGCCGTGTTAGAAGAAGTTGAGTTCAGTTCATGATGAAATAATGTACTTATTTCATCATGGTTCAGTTGAAGCATGAGAAAAGAAGCGACAACACAAATTGCGGTGTTCTAAAAATATATATTTTCGGCCATAGATAGAACAATTAAATAATGAATGACGATATTATCGAATACTCCCCGACATATGCATGTTTTTGAAACTAGTAAAAACCAATAACAAAGTCAGTGCAATGCTGGCGGATACTGAGCTCAGTTTCATCATCAATCTTATTATTGTATTTTTTTAAGTCTGACTCAAACTCGTAGCCCAAATACAAATCCAGTTTAACCATTTTTTCCAAATCTTCTTCCAAAATATTTATTTGGGAATCAGGTGGAATTACTTTGTTCCTAAGTAATTGGTTCCGTAAGTTAAATATCCCAATAGTTTAACCGGGTTGGTTTTTTTCGACTGGAAGTTTTTATTAATCCGATCCATCTCTTCCAAAATGGGCTTTAAAAAAAGCAAGTAATCATAGTTGACGTCTGTGTATACTAAGTAACTTAATATTGAAGCTTTGTGACATTTCTCTGTCAATGCTGCGGTATCAAAATTTAACTTCAATTCAATCCACTGGCTTAGAATGCGATTAACTGCAAGCGCTATTGACAACCATCTCGTTTCGCATACTCTAGGTATATTAAGAGGATCCTTATTAAAAAATATATATGTAAAAACAAACATTAATTTTATTGCATTTTTGCTGGAGAACATATATTCTTGAAACGAGCATAAGGACAAATTACTTTGAGTACGAAGTTAGAACATAAAACATAAAAAATCTGAAAAAATCAAACAATTGTTAAAAACATATATGAATTTATGCAAACAAGGCATGAAGAATGTTTTACTCCACCTTGTCACTATTTATGGACTGATATACCAAACGATAAGCGTTCTGTCTGCTGGAGCTCTTTGAAAACCATGAGTAGGTTTCACTTATCAAAAATTCAAGCGGTTCGGGCAAAGACTTACAAGCTGCATTAACTGCTAGTTGTACGGAATGGCACACGCACTTGACTAGTATTAAGGACGGCACGAACTTCTTCAGTTCAATAAAGACGCTCTTGTCCGTCCCGATTCCAATCAGGTTTTTGACTTGAATGCGGCTTTTTTGTAACTCCTCCAAAACGCAATTTGCAATTGTGACCACGTCTCCACTATCGATTGAAATCAACGACAACAGAGTGGACGTAATTGTTGACCGTTGATGGCTATAATAATTTATGGCAACACCTACACAAAATGTTAATGTTATAATTAAAATAGTTGTATTAGATTTTGATTTTTACCGAGAACCCTTTTTGTAGAAATGTTAGTCGATTCATCAATCAACAAACTAAACTTGCTCTCTCCTAGGTCCTTCCTTAAGTCATCTTTAAAGTGCGGGACCAAAACGTTCCTGATTATATTTGTGCATTTGGTTCTATGCAAATTAATATTCATGGCATCAAAATGCGACTTGCACAACTCGCTCAGGTGTCTAACAGGATTAATAGAAGAATTTTGGACAGAAAACATTGCAAGTGCAGCCTATTGACGACATAATGCAGGTGTTGAAACTCGCTGAAACGTAATTTTGTTTACGTGTGCGAAGGGCACTGCATTGTGAATATGTGTCTTTGTATGGGCATGTGCACGAACTTGGTCGATTTTAGGATTTAAACTGCACTTGCAGTATTTGCAATATTCCTTTTCGGGGTCTTTGCATCTCGGCACATCCAATTTTTCAAATCAGGTTCTTTTAACTAGCACTCGCAAAATTTTTGCTTGTAAATTTCTTTTGGCATCATGCGACATTAATTTGGCGGCACTTGACACTGACGAAAACATCTGTTCGATAGGTGCGATTCCGATTACACGCAAACAAAAAAGTGCTGCATAACGGTTAAAAATGATTATCGAAGGCAAAAAAAATATATAAAAGGGTTTCCAAGCTATATGTACATTTCTAGCTACATTAACAAACTAACTTAATAGCAATATACATATTCTGTTCCAACATTCCGGCCCCGTTGACGAGCTCCGGTCTTCAACATCCATCTATGGGAAGTGGTGCCAGCCTGTGTACCGGTATTTAATGACGCCAGCCAGAGTCCTGATTTCGGCCACCCGCACCTTGCCGTCCTCGCCTGCGATTGCGTGTGGCACGCGCCCGGTGAACCATTGTTGCGGGGGGGTGCTGTCGTCGTGCACCAGAACAACCGCCCCTTCGACTAGATTGGTGCCCTGGGGCTACGTAGTTAGGATCGCTGGTGTCTGCCACGAGTGGCCTGGAATTGAGCAACGCTTCGACATCCACCAGATGCGTGCTCAACTCGTCCAGTGTCAGCTTGGCGTCGCCTGCCCCTCGCACCAGCCTGTATTTGGCAGCTTTTACTGCTGCCTCCCACAGCCCACCGAAGTGCGGTGCCCTCGGAGGGATTAACCTCCATTGCACCGCTCTCTGTGCTCCGTACTCCTGCAGCTTCTCCTTGCTGTGGTGGAACGCTGCTTGCAGCTCCCTCAGCACGTTGCTCGCTCCAACAAAATTTGTCGCGTTGTCGCTGTACATCGTCTACGGCAGCCCGCATGTCCCAATGAACCTTTTGAAAACATTTAAAAAAGCGTCAGTGGACAGATCTGTTACCAGTTCCAAGTGGACTGCCTTTGACGCGAAACAAACAAAAACGGCAACGTACATTTTTACGGGTGGTCTACCTCTAATCCTGTAGCTCACATGAAAAGGCCCACAGAAATCTACACCAGATAACTTGAATGGCCGACCTTCACGGAGGCGATCTGCTGGCAGATTTCCCATGATTTGCCCCAATAATTTTGGCTTATAGCGAAAACAGTGTACGCAACTTCTAACAGTTGCAGTACATGCGCTACGGGCATTGACCACCCAAATTTGCTGCCTTAATAATCCAACAAGAACCTTGGCACCAGCATGGTAGTGCAAATAGGTGCAAATACCTGATATAAAGACTGACGAATTCAGAACTCTTTGGTAACAACAAAGGGAACTTAGCGTCGTCCTCCTACTCGAATTAATTCACATTTAATGCCATTTTCCACAGCCTCGTGAATAAATGAACTTAATGCTTGCAGCATTGGAGCTAATACTGCCGATTTTTCAACAAGTTAAACTCACTGCCGTAAGTTGTGCTTTGGACGACTGCGATCAGTTTTTCTTTCTGTTATCAGTTGCAAAATGCAATTAGGTTCAGCGTCTGATACCCCCAGTGCACACACAACTGCACTTTTCTTATCCTCAGAAGTTTTAACTTCTGACGCTATCTCAAACTGATGCAGTTGAGGACATCGATCTATTTCTGCCATTAAAAAACTTGGTCCATTGAACCACACGGAACACACAATTTCGTTAATATCCGTTCCTCTTGAAACTAAGTCTGCTGGATAAGAATCCGTTGGAACGTGACGCCACATTTCTCCCGTTGACAACTCTTGGGCTTCTGCAACTCGATTCACGACAAATGTACCCAACGTACCCGAATCACGCTCCAATCAATATAATGTGACCAGCGAATCTGACCTGAAATTCACGCTTTCTATCGTGAATTTGGTCATCGTGCTCGACACTTGTTGCCAAAGTTTGGCCAGCAAAAGTGCTGCACAAAGCTCTAACCGAGGTATTGTTTTTACACTAAGTGGAGCTACCCTAGATTTTGCCGTGAGCAAAGAAACGCCACCGCCTTCATTGTTGACTGTTCGCACGTAAATGCAACAACCATAGGCTTGACTGGAGGCGTCAGCAAAGCCGTGGACTTGAACACTTTGGTACAAAGACAAACACACGTACCGAGGGATCGAAATTTTGTGCAAATCACGCAAAGTTGTGGTAAACTTGTTCCACGCAGTGTGTAGATTCATAGGGATTGCCTCATCCCAATCTGCCTTGAGCCTCCATAACTCCTGCAACAACATTTTTGCCTTAGTGACAATTGGACACAATAATCCAAGAGGGTCAAACAAACGAGAGGCTATAGACAAGATGTTAAGTTTGGTTGGTTTAAGGGAGGCAAAACTATCCACGTCAAGATGATATTTAAAAACATCCTCTTGAGGTGCCCAACGCATTCCAAGCGTCTTAACCGAGCTTTGCTCATCAATTTTTAAACTGTCTGCACCTGCCAGCATATCGTCTACATAAAAACAATTTTCGCACCAATGGGATGTGAGTGTGCGTATATATTTGCCAATTCGAATAAACAACGTACAGCCAGAAAGGGTGCTGACGCTGTACCTTATGTAACAGTATTCAACCTGTATGCCTGTAGACCTTGTGATTTATTTTCTCTCCACAAGACAAGTTGAAAGTTTCTGTCTTGCTCAGAAACATTTATCTGCCTGTACATTTTTGAAATATCGGCAGTTACGGCATATTTGTTCAACCGAAAGTTGACCAACGTTGAATACAACTCCCTCTGAATCGTTGGCCCCACCATAAGTGTTTCGTTGAGCGAAACTGCTGTTGATGTTTTGCTAGACGCGTCAAAAACAACTCGAAGCTTGGTTGAGGTACTTTCAGGTCGCAGAACGCATTGATGAGGAATGTAGTAATGCTGTTCTGGAGAAGCAGACTTCAGAATGGACATATGTCCTAAATCCAAATACTCTTTCATGAAGGGCATCATCTTTTGACAGTGTTTAGGCCTATATACATTTAAGTTACAGCACACACAATATATTACAGACAATTATAATTTAACTAGGTCAATTAAATACTACACCCTACGTATTATTGTCTTAAGTACAAAAACTGCTGATCACAGCGAAAACGACACACATAACGAGTTACCAAAACAGCGGTCAGTCAACGCGGAAATTGCCAATATGCAATTCTGCATTGGCAAGCAATTGCTGCGTTTACAATAACCCAATTTATATTGATATTACACTTATGCAAACAAAGCTATTTTTTCCTATAAATATTGTTACTTTCCTGAATAAAAGATCAGTTCTTTACTTTGTACCAACAAACCAAGTTTATCTTCAACACCTAACTTGTATTAAAGAAGTTTCTGCTCATATCCGGGATAATGATATTTTCATCGTACTGGGTGACTTTAATTTACCAACCATCCCCTGGTCTTCATCCGACATCATAAATTATCTTGTACCGTCTGCCCAGCATGACTTCTTAGAAGAAATGCTTGATCTTCCATTGTTTCAGATCAATTCAATTTCTAATCATTTGATTAGAACACTCGATCTTGTATTTATTAACAACTACTGTATTGCCAATGTATCTAGGTCATCCCCTCTGTCTGTCCCTGAGATTCATATCATCCTACTTTAGAAGTTACATTGTCTGTTAGCAATCCTGTTATGTCTTCTCCTCCAGTGTTTAACCTGCCTCGCCGTTGCTTTCGCAAAGGAAATTACTCATTATTAAATCAACGTGTTCTGGCAACTGATTGGTCTTTTATATATGATTCGGTTGATATAAATATTGCCTTAAAATCTTTTTATAGCACCTTAAATTCTCTATTGGACGAATGTATCCCTTACTCTGCTCCGTTGCCCGTTTCTTCTAAGCCCCCTTGGTTCACTCCAAAACTATCAACTTTACAAAATAATAAATCTAAATATTATAAAAAATTTAGCAGGTCTGGCTTGAGTGCTGACTTGTCTAAATACATTATAGAAAAATCAAAATTTCTTCTCCTGAATTCACAGTGCTATGAGAATTACCTTATTTGTTGCAAACGGCAATTTACGCTAAATCCCAAAAAATTTTATAGTTTTGTCAATTTTAAGCGTAAATCTTCCACTTTACCGTCATCTTTCATGTTTGGGATGGATAAATCTAGCATCGATAGCGAATCCGCTAATATTTTTGCCAATTTCTTCCAATCAACTTACTCTTCTGCATCCCCTATTAACATACCTTACCCTTATAGTATTGCTTCTACAAATTATATTCCTGTTGCCACCATCTCTCAGTCCACTCTGCTATCAGCTTTAAATTCGTTAAAGTCTTCTTACTCTCCTGGACCTGACAATATACCTAGTTGTCTTCTTAAAGAGTGCAGTGCTTCTCTTCTTCGCCCATTGCTTAAGCTTTTTAATCTCTCCCTTGAATCTTCTGTCTTTCCATCTCTTTGGAAATCCCTCTTCACAAAAAAGGTGGGAAGTCCAGTATTGAAAATTATAGGGGCATTGCAAAATTGTCCGCTATCCCTAAATTATTTGAAAAAAATATCACTTCATCTCTGCAACATTTATGCAAATCAGTCTTATCCCCTGCTCAACATGGCTTCGTAAAAAATCGGTCAACCATGACCAATCTATTAGAATTCACAACTGTAGTAAATGATGCTTTCCTCTCGAAAATGCAAACTGACGTCATTTACACAGACTTCAGTAAAGCTTTCGACACTGTACACCATGACCTATTACTTCTCAAGCTTGTCCGTATTGGTTTCCCTCCCTCACTTATATCTTGGATTTCTTCTTATTTAAAGGGTCGGACACAAAGAGTACTCCTAAGATTGGCTACCTCGAAACAAGTTCATGTTACTTCTGGAGTACCTCAGGGTAGTCATCTTGGTCCTTTACTCTTCACTCTTTTTATAAATGATCTTCCCTCTGTTTTATCTCATTCTCGCATTCTCATGTACGCAGACGATGTGAAGCTTATTTTCTCCTACTGTAGTTCTCTAAATCATACTTGCTTACAAGATGATTTAAATTCAATGCATCTTTGGTGTAAGACTAATCAGTTGCTTCTCAATTGTTCTAAATGTATGTTTATGTCTTTCAGCCGAAATAACCCCTTCATTACCAACTACTTAATTGACAGTACCCCGTTGCAACGTATTTTTACAGTCAAGGACCTTGGTGTTCTTTTTGACTCAAAACTCTCTTTCGGCCTTCATATTTTTACTATTGTTAATGAGGCCAAAGGTGTTCTTGGTTTCATTAAACGTTGGTCTAAAGAGTTTAACGATCCTTACGTTACGAAAACTCTGTACACTTCCCTTGTTCGCCCTATCCTAGAGTACTGATCTTGTATATGGAGCCCCCAGTATAGAAATAACCAGGATCGTATCGAATCTGTTCAGAAGCAGTTTTTTGTTTTTTGCCTTACGAGGCTTAAATTGGGATAATAACCTTCGCTTGCCTTCATATTCCAGTAGGCTTCTTCTCCTTAACCTCCCGTCGTTGAACAATCGTAGGATAGTCCTTGGTGTTGCCTTCCTGCACAAGTTGATTAATGGTGATATAGATTCTTCTTTTCTGTTAGGTCATCTCCATTTCTCTATTCCCTCCAGACCTACTAGAAACTTTCGCCCGTTATTTTTGAAAACGTGCACAACAGATTACGCTATGCACAGTCCATTTCGTGTTTTATGCGTCAAATTTAATAATTAATACCACGTGTTCTCTAATGAGACCTCTCTCTCCTTAATCAAATCATTGCTTTCAGTTTATCTTCGGGAAGTTAATGACCGCTCTCAGCTATGAAACGGGGCTGAGCCTGCTGGACTGGCTAAATTGTTTTCTTTCATCGGGTCATATATATATATAAATATTTTTTATTCTATTTTATTTATTTTTATTATTATTATTATTTTTATTTTCTTTTTTTTTCTTTTTTAACATTAATTTTTAGTTTACATTTAAGTTTTTCTTTTCTATTTTCTACTAACATCTCTGTTTTAGGTATAGAGTCTATAATATCACTGACATTTTTGGCTGTGGAAAGGGGCATAGCTGGCCGGACAAGCAAATAAAACACCCCCATCGGTCGGTGATATTATTAGACATTTTTTTTCTCAGCCTAGGCTTTTTACTACAACTATTTAATTGTAACTTATTTTTTAAAAGTTGACTCTAGAATTGTCAACAACTTTCAATAAATAAATAAATAAATAAGTATTTTACTCATCATCAAGGAATTCCCCCTCCGTAGTCCACCTAGTTACAAGTGCTAGTTGCGACGCCTTTTAGCAGTCAGTTTATATACTGAATGCTTACAAAACAAATATACACAAACATTTTGGTGACCCCGACGAAGGATTCCACACAAGGATTCTTCAACTACAACAACACAAAAAAGAAACAAGTGGAAACGTTGCAGTCGGACGCAACCGACTGCGGCATACTCGATACCAGTATTAAAACCGGTTAAAAGAGGCCTGATTGCAGAGGGGTACGGATGCGGCAGGGGTGTCCGCTGCCTTAAAGATTTTCCGATGCAGATGGGGATGCCACAAGCTATCTTCCTTACAAATTTGGTGACTCTAGCTCAAAGTTTGTAAAAGGTGGGAAAAGGGGGGCTGGGGGCGGTATGGGTAGTTGTGGCATCAAAATTTTTGTTGTAGATCTTTGTGAAATGTCAATTGCTATCTTCATACCAAATTTGGTGACTCTAGCTCGAAATTTGTAATAAGTTTGGAAAGGGGGCTGGGGGGCGGTATGGATGGGCGAGGCATCCAAATTCTTGATGCAGATCTATGTGGAATGTCAATTGCTATCTACATACCAAATTTGGTGACTCTAGCTCGAAGTTTGTAAAAAGTGGGGAAAGGGGGGCGAAATGGAGGGCGTGGCTCCAAAACTTTGATGCAGATTTTTGGGGGTCGTTGCCAGCTATCTTTTTACCAAATTTGGTGGCTTTAGCTCCACAACTCTGGAAGATACACTCATTCCCGTTTTTGACGAAGCGTTGGGGTGGATGGGGAGGCTAGGGCAGTATCGGTGGGCGTGGTATCCAAACTTTTGGTGCAGTTTTGAGGGGGTCATCATCACCTATCTTGGCACCAAATTTGGTGGCTCTAGCTAAAAACTGTGGGAGATATAGCCATTTCTGATTTAAAATTGCGGGGGGCTGGGGCGTAATGGGTGGGCGTGGCTCCAAAACTTTGATGCGGTTTTTTGGGGGTCGTTAACAGCTATCTTCGCACCAAATTTGGAGGCTCTAGCTCCACAACTCTGGAAGATACACGCATTCCCGTTTTTGACGAAGCGTTGGGGTGGATGGGGGCGGCTAGGGCAGTATTGGTGGGCGTGGCATCCAAACTTTTTGTGCGGTTTTTAGGGGGTCATCATCACCTATCTTGGCACCAAATTTGGTGGCTATAGCTCAAAAACTTTGGGAGATATAGGCTTTTTTGACTTTAAAACGCGGGGGGCTGGGGGCGTGGCTCCAAAATTTTGATGCAGTTTTTTGGGGGTTGCTAGTAGCTATCTTCTTACCAAATTTGGTAGTTCTAGCTGTAAGGATGTGCGAAATATGTGGATGTATCGGTTTTGAGTTATCGAATTTATCGATTTGCCAGCCCCCCAGTTATCGTAGAACCCCCATCTTGACACTTTAATTTACTATCCCATAGATAAAGATATTTGGAAAGTTTCAAGTCTCTAGCTTGAAGGGTGTGGAAAAAAATTGGACACATACAGACGGACAGACGGACAGACGGACGGACACCATGACGGACATTGCACAAACTCAATATACTCTTTACCTTCGGTATCGAGTATAAAAACACTCTATTATTCCTTGACCAAGGTAAGGTTGCGAATCGAAACGTAAGCCAGCTCACCAAGGAGCAAATAAAACACTTCCAACGGGTCAGGAATAGACAAGAGTTACAATACAAACAGTTCTGAGATCAGAGAGAACAAAAAATTGATTATATACAAACTCATTAAGTGTCAAACAAAAGACAAAATGAGCATTGAAAAATCAAAGAATCTGGAAGAGGTCCTAGACGATCAGGAAAAAATAAGCTAGGAGATATCAAGGCTTATAAAGAACACAAAAAAGGACCCAGCAGAGCGGAAGGCGAAACCTGGCTACTACCAAGCCAAGGCCAAAATCCTTGAGGAAAAATTGACTATTTTCAAGAGCAACAATGTCTTGATCAAAAACTCTAAGTTAGAGGAGTCTCACCCTTATCACAAGTTCTTCGAAGAAGTTCACGCTTTGGTTCAAGAAACCAGAACTTACTTAAAAGAACAAGCTGATATTGCAGATCAGTCTACCAGCAATAGGACGGAACCAAAACCCGCCATTGCTGCAGGAATTGTCGATGCCAAAGAAAACACAAATGCCAAGCTAGTTGCATTGTGCCGTCGGCAAAAGGTGATGATTGCGTCAATCAATCGCGCCCTGTAACACAAGCCTGTCAATGCGGACATTATTAAGTCATTATGGGCAAAAACTCAAGACGTCTATTTCCAAATATACGAGGAATTTGAGGACCCAGAAGAGAGTGGTTACAATGCCACCGAGTATTTAAAGGCAGAGGCGGATGTTCGGAATGCGCTTACCAGCAATTCAAGCAGTGAGTGCACTGATAACATCAATTTACCACGTATTTCCATTCCAAAATTTGATGGTGATACGCTTAAATGGACGCAATTCTTCGATATGTTTTCGTGTATGATACATGAAACAAAGATGCCAACTTACGCAAGATGTGGTATTTAAAAACCAGCGTAGTCGGAGAAGCGGAAAGATTAATCCGTCACATCGATCTAAGGGAAGAGAACTATCTCTACGCATGGGAAATCTTAGTAGATGCCTACAACAATCCTAGAGACATCGCAGCTAGGGTTTAAATCGCCTCTTACTGCAACAAACCTGCAACGAAAGAATTACACGTCTTTGTTGATGCGTCGGAACGTGCATATGGCGCTGCAGTTTACGTACGCGCAACGTACAGAAATAAACAAATATCTGTTCGGCTACTATGTTCAAAGTCTCGAATGGCTCCAACAGCAAAACAGTCACTCCCTCGACCAGAGCTATGTGCTGCACTATTGGGTGCAGAGCTTGCTGAAAGGGTTCGACGCGATCTAAGCCTCGACAGCAATACAGTACCAGAATACTTTTGGTCAGATTCTACGGTCGTCCTGTCATGGATCAATGCAGCTGCCTCCACATTCCATACATTTGTGGCCAACCGGATAGCTAAGATCCAAGCACTAACAAGCCAAAATCAATGGCGTCATGTGTCATCCGCTAACAACGCAGCGGATGTTCTTTCAAGAGGAATATCTGCACGTAGATTACCTGAGCATAATCTATGGCTATATGGACCACTGTTCCTGCATGGGTCTCCAGATAAATGGGCAACCATACCCAACATCGTTCCGAGCAACCTGGAAAGGAAAACAAAACATATAAGCCTGGCAATATCCCCATCTACAATAGGTGAAGAATTGTACACTTGCAGACACAGTCATTCGTTCCACAAGTTACAACGCATTGTGGCTTACATGTTACACTTCTGCTACAACAAACAGAGATCAGTAACTGTCACTCTAAGCGTCGAGGAATTGAATCACGCTCGCAACGTAATTTTGCGGACAATACAACAAGTGGAATTTGCTGCGGAGCTAAAATCGCTGCAGCGTCACAATATGGTGGAAAAAAGGAGTTCCATTTCATCGCTGTCCCCCCTACAAGGATCCGACGGATTTATACGAGTTGGTGGCAGATTGGATCAAGCCCCACTCCCTTACAATGCAAGGCACCAGATTCTGCTGCCCTACAATGATCCAATAGTAAAAATGCTGTTGAAAGATCTGCATGAGGACAATATGCATTGCGGTGCCCAAGCCTTACGAGCAACCGCTAGACAACAATATTGGATCCTCAACGACAAAACAATGTCAAGGAATATCATTCACAATTGCGTGACATGCAACAAGGCAAGGCCCAAGTTAATGAACCAAATTATGGGTAATTTGCCAGCCGATCGACTAACACCAACACGCCCATTTCTTACAACAGGCGTAGATTATTGCGGACAAATATGGATTCATCATAAACTTCGAGGAAAGCGACCAGACAAGGCATACATAGCTGTTTTCTGTTGCTTTGCCACCAAGGCGGTACACCTTGAGCTGGTTAGTGATCTAACAACAGACGCCTTTTTGGGAGCCTTACGACGCTTCTTAAGCCGTCGAGGCAAGTGTCAAACAATTCATTGTGACAATGCAACTAACTTCGTTGGAGCAAACAATCAGCTGAAGGAACTGGAAGGATCAATATTTGGCGAAAGGAGCCAAGCCGAGATCATCAATCAGTGCAACAAAAAACAAGTTGCCTTCAAATTTATTCCACCAGCGCGCCATCGTTTGGAGGGTTATGGCAGGCTGCGGTCAAGTCTGCAAAAAGACTTTTGGTCACCACAACCAATACTGCATCTCTAACATTTGAAGAATTAAATACGGTGATTATCGAAATTGAAGCAATCCTCAATTCTCGCCCAATCACACCCATGTCAAATGATCCAACGGACACAACCGCCCACTCCAGCACACTTTTTGATTGAGGAAACGTTGACTGCTCCCCCTGATGTAAACACGGACCGCAATGAAAAATCCTTGGTAAAGCGCTGGGAGTTAGTAACCCTACTAAAGCAAGGATTCTGGAAGCAATGGTCGGAAGAATACTTGCAAGAACTGCAAGCCAGGCACAAGTGGAAATCCGTCAATTCCAACATAAAGGAAGGCATGCTGGTGCTAGTCAAGGAAGACAACATACCTGTGATGAGTTGGCCAATGGGACGCATCGTCAAAACATACCCAAGACAAGACAATTATGTCAGGGTGGTTGACGTTAAAAGTGCCACTGGCACCTACAAGCGCCCTATAAACAGACTTGCGGCACTATTTCCAGAAGACATGGCCAAAAAACGAACTATTAACGAAACGGAGGACACAGAAAAACATGATGCGCCACCCGTACAGCGAAAACGCCTTATGTCTCCAACAATCACATCATCCATTCTAATTCTTCTTCTCATGTTGCCCTTTGTGCTGACACAGTCGGTGTCCGTGGAAATGTTCGACACAAAGCCTGGAATATTTTATGAAAAAATTGGAACAACAAAGAGAGCAATTTCCGACTGGACCATAATTATATATTGTGAATTGGAACCTTACTGGCGCGATATGAAGACATTCGATTTGGGAATAAAGGAGTTCAAATACATATGTCCAGAACTAAATAATGTACACACATGTGATTCCATATCACAGCATTTTCGGCACCTATTCGACGAATTACAAATGGCAAACGCCACTCGGACTACGCCAATAAAATGACCAAAGTCATAGAAAAGGTTAAAACCGATGAAGCATTTCTACTGCACTTACTGAAAAATTAAACATCAGTACTTGATTCAACTATCAACGTTGTCAAGAAGACCAGATCTACATCGGACAAACGGCTAAAACTACTTGAACAACAAGTGGCTATCCTTAGCCAAAGCAGAGGAAGGTACACAGGCGCACATCTTACCGAGAATTACCTGGCATTGACAACTCAACTAACACTTCTGGCAGCCACTCTTCAGCGCATGCAATCAGAAATAGTGGACGTTCTCACAGGAATTCGTCACCATACAATTAGCCCAACATTGATTTCCCCTAGTCAACTAAAGGATCAATTGGATCAAATTGGATCAAATACGGGATTTGCCACCAGATCAAATGCTGCCTGTGACATCATCCAACGTAATTCAACTAAACAGAATAATGCGAGCAGAAGGAACAGCTACCGACACTCAGGTAATATTCAGACTCTGAATTTCAGAGTAATATTACCGCTAGTGTCAACATCAAAATTAGAGCTGTTTAATATCGTGCCAATTCCGGTGTGGGACTCAACAAGTTGGCGATTATTCGAGCTTAAAACACGTATAATAGCAGTTAACAACCACAGGGATCAGTTCATGGTATTGACTCAAGATGATCTACGACGCTGCCTCACACTACCAAATGAAGAATACATATGTTTTGACCATCAAGCTGTGTTCAATGTAAACAATCGTTGTGAGTTTCAGCTCTTTAACAACAAGACACCAACAGTGTGTCAAACAACTCACAGAACCACCAAGATGGTTTGGGAAAAGACACACCAACCTAACAGGTGGATCTTTGCAACACATTCTGCAATGGAACTACAAGCCGTATGCAACGGAACACCATCCACAATACAGCTAGCAAACACCGGAATACTCTCATTATCATCTGGTTGTACTGCACGCAACTTGGAGATTAGCATCAGTACTTTTGGCACTATCATAAGTCAAGTGAGGCCAAGTTACGCACACTTTGGCGACATAATCAAGCCAAACATCACCCATGTACCTGCGACAAATATCAACATCTCAGACTACAAGGTTCAAGAAGACAAGGATCTGGACGACTTACAGCAGCAATTGGCAACACTGAACAATCTAGAGTTGCCTAACCAATCAAGTTCAGTCCTACACAATCATATAGCATCGTATGCTGCCTTAGCTATATCCATCATATTGCTATGTGCCTATGCAATGCGAAAGAAACGACTATGGACTGTGCAATCAACGGTTCCCAGGAATGAAGTCATCAATACACCTGATCCAGCCGCATCACCAAGACAAGATGATGGTTGAGCACCTGTTCAACGGCCGGGAGAATGTTTAGGCGTATATACATTTAAGTTACAGCACACACAATATATTACAGACAATTATTATTTAACTAGGTCAATTAAATACTACACCCTACGTATTATTGTCTTAAGTACAAAAACTGCTGATCACAGCGAAAACGACACACATAACGAGTTACCAAAACAGCGGTCAGTCAACGCGGAAATGGCCAATATGCAATTCTGCATTGGCAAGCAATAGCTGCGTTTACAATAACCCAATTTATATTGATATTACACTTATGCAAACTAAGCTATTTTTTCCTATAAATATTGTTACTTTCATGAATAAAAGATCAGTTCTTTACTTTGTACCAACAAACCAAGTATTTTACTCATCATCAAGGAATTCCCCCTCCGTAGTCCACCTAGTTACAAGTGCTAGTTGCGACGCCTTTTTAGCAGTCAGTTTATGTACTGAATGCTTACAAAACATATATACACAAACAGACAGTTTGCGCTCAAGTTGCAAAAAACGCCTTTCAGCAGTTTGAAAGGACAGGCCAAGAACCTTGGGATCGGTCTTAAAGGAAAGATTAACTTGTAAGCGTTAACTGTTGTTCAGTTTTTTTGTTTGTCGGACAGCCTTTGACTCGATTGGACATTGATCCAATTCCTTAAAACGATTAATTAAAGAGTCGTGAGAACAGATAGAAACTTGAGCTACTGCACTATTACTAAACTGTTGCCAGGGCACTTGTCCACTATATTTGCCCGCTACAATCCAGCCGAGCAATGTTTTTTGCATGATGGGTAGCTCGGAATGTTGTTTTATTTGCCCAACGCAGAATTAACCATAAAACATATCAGCTCCCAATAGCACATCTACCTTCGCTGGCTTATAGAACTCGGGATCTGCCAACTTAATATATTTTGGAATTTTCCAATTCAATATGGACAGAGCCTGTCCAGGCTGAGATGTGGATATCGACTTTAGTTCCCAACACTCAGCGGAAAATGTGTGGGAATTCAAACGAGATTGAATTGATGCATAAACCTTATTTTTGCTATCAGTGGTTGCACCACCTACCATTGAGATAGCAAGGGAAGTTGGCTTACGTTTAAGACGTAGCCTCTGAGCCATGCTCTCAGACATAAAATTTATCTGCGAGCCACTATCGAGCAAAACTCTTGCTGGATGCAACTGTCCAAATCTATCTTTAATGTTCACGATGGCGGTAGCAAGAACAACTTGATCCGCATTAAGCACGTGACCTACATATGCCTCAGAAGTTGAAGCTTGAAATGCCGCTTCCTCACTTTGTACTGGTGAATTATACCTATGAAACAAAGAGTGATGAGGCTTTGAACACACACGACACTTCGACGCCTTGCAGTTCAAACTAATGTGACCCACGGTCAAACAATTAAGACACATCTATTGAGTTTCTACGTACTCAAAGCGTTGCATCACAGAAATAGCACTGAATGACGGACAAGAATATATATTGTGATTTGCAGACTTGCAATAAGTGCATACATACGACGACCTTTGACCTGCATTAGCACAGGCAAATGAAGATTTGTGTTGAGGTTTTCTTACTTCATTACGCAATTTGGATTTGTCACGAGTGGACTCCTCTGCTGTCAAATATATACCTCCTTTTCAACTGTTTAGCACTATCTTCACAAGATGGCAGCTTATCATAACCCTCTAAGGCTACTTTCTAAAATAATTGAACAAATGTTGTCGAATAATTTTTTTTAAGTAATATTGTTGTCACTGAGTTCAAAAATTACTTCAGAAATGGTGTAGAAGCTTTCGTTTACCTGTAAGTTGAGAAAGAATGAATAAGTGCCTCAAGGCACTTTTGGGGCTTCAAGCGAAAAAAATCGTTATTGCGTAACTGAGAAAGAAATTATGTTTTAATGTGATATTCGTAAAAACTATTTTTGTTAGCTGTGCAGCATAAGTGCAAATTACATTTTGAGCATATACACTGAGTTTATGAAGTTTTGCAGTGTTTGCACCACTTTCGCCCACTATCTCGACCCAACCAACGAGGAAAATGATTAGGCTGGTCATGCCGCAAATCTGAGATGGGATGTTTACATTTTTCACCACGCTTTAAAGCTGGTTGGAAGGGTTGGTGAGATAATGGAGATCTACCCGGTGAAGGTCGCTGACAGGATGGAGACCGTGTTGTCCATTGAGCACTGCGTGGGCGACCTTGCATTTGCTTGTTTTTAAGTGCTACCAATCCAGCTGCAATCGCTTCCCGAAATTCGGGGAGTTCGAGCGGCTTGCTCGTTTTTCCAGTTTCCGGTTTTTCTTTGAATATACGCTTATATAAAATAAAACCGTTTGTTGCTGCCATATCAATGCAATGATAAAATATTCGAGTGGCGCAATCCTGAGTTTTGTCTCTAATGTGGTAACGGCCCATAAGTCCATCCATTAGATCTACGCCGCCTTTATGGGCGTTGTATTTGCGAATAACTTGAGGACAATCAATATCTAAGTACTGGTTAGATTTTCTTTCGTATCTAGCAATCTTTGATAATCCATCATGCGAACTTTTCGTTATAAATGGCTTGACTCCAACATAGGTGGACAGAAAGCGGACGATTTTGTTGTCTTTCCACAACACATTGCTTACTTGGACACCATAAGATTTGCCCACATACTCATCCGAAAATCGTCTAGTCTCCTTTTTAATGGAATTATCATTGGGCAGCTTACAATTCGGGATACGATTTTCACGCACAGTGCCAAGGCTATAAATACCTTTGGCTCGCAGATAGACCATCAAAGGTAATGACGTGTAAAAATTATCGAAATAAATAAACCGTGTTTGTTAAACGTACAACTTTGTTAGCCGCAGCACCAAGATCTGGGTGACCAGGCAGGATTACATTATCACCTGCGCCAGTGTAGACCTCAAAGCAGTCATCATATCCAAAAGAATCGCACAGTACGAATAGCTTTATACCCCATTTGTGGGGCTTATTAGGCATATATTGCCGCAGGTGGTGCTTCATTTTCGTGCTTGTTCGTGGACACAAAGACGTGCTTACTTTGGGATGGAGTCAAACCTTTGGTTAAGATAGTCTACAAATTCACGCATACGGAACAGGGGATCATATCCAGGTTCGCCCTTTTTGATACGTTTGCTATCATCACGCATTGAGAAATATTGTTTAATCAGTTCGAATTTGCTTCGTGTAATGCAGTATCGTATGGGTTCAAACGCATTTCTTCCCCAGTAGCTTTTCAAATTCGGGTAACGATAGGTTGACATATATATCAATATCCTGTAAAGGAGTAATTTAGCCAGGGTATGAACTCAGTCTGGCCAGGTACACCTCACAAGAATATTTCTATATTTTTGGTGAGACTTTACTGTGCGCGGTTTTACAAGTCGGAAGGCACACTCAGCGGCCAGGGTATTCAGCGACTCAGCTTGACTCACGTACGCGCGTGTACAAAAAAAAAAACCCAAAGCCAAGAAATAGAACGAAAGAAAACACACAGCGATTGCACTCCACTGGGTCACGGATTTGCCGGTGACCAATTTATTCAGATTATACCAAATATGATTTGTACGACGAAACCTAACCTAAAACCTAACTGCATATATATAGTAAGATATCCAATATGCACACATATTCATATCTCAAATATGTTACACATAAAACGCACCCCAGCACATAGCACACAGCCCAACAATAAGATATCACATTACACCCTAAAGCCCCAACACAGGAAGCATATTAGACATAAACATAAAATATAAACATATTTCTAAGATCACGCCACAAGCGTGAGACATAAACATATTTCCAAAAATCACGCCACAAGCGTGAGATCGCCGAATTGGCACTTTTTGATAAAAGCTTAAAATGATCAAAGCTTAGAAGCTTTGACAATAAGAAAAGCTCTAAACGGAGGTTTGCTCTGCGCAGCAAGAACAATTGAAGTTTAGTTCGGAGTAAGATCAGAAAGAAGATAGACTTAAGTGAGGAAGTGTTTTGTATCTTTTAAAATTAGTTCAAACACAATAAAGAAATAAACTAAAGACAAATGTCTTTTTTTTTTTAATTCCCATTTGGTCGTGAACTCATAATTGGCGCAGCCGGTAGGATTAGTGAAAAATAAGTGCAACAATCATAAATTGCGATACTTCATAAAAACTAATCCGCCAAAGAACTTTCGTGCAACTAACACATTTAATGGTGTTTAATTGACTAGTGAAAAATAAGTGCAAAAATCAAAACATTGCAATACTTAATAAAAGCTAATCGTACAACTAACACATTTAATGGTGTTTAATTGATTAATGAAAAATAAGTTCAAAAATCAAAACAGTGCAAAACTTAATAAAAGCTAATCGTGCAACTAACACAATTAATGGTGTTTAAATAATTTAAGAAAACCAAAAAAAAAAAAAACAATACAATCAACACCAAATCAATACAAAAACAATACAATCAACAACTTATCAACCTAAAACAATACAATCAACAACAAATCAACCTAAAACCATATAAGCAACAACACATCAAATAATCAAATCAACATGGCAGTCGTTTTAAGTGATGCAGAACTTAACCAGGCATTGTCACAAATCCGACAAGTGCCCCAATTCTCGGGAAACAAACAGGAGCTAAGCGCCTTCATCAGGAGGACAGAATTCTTACTACAATTATACCCTACCACAAACCCAAGGCAACAAAGTATAATATACGGTGCGATCGAACTACAAGTCATCGGAGAAGCGCAAAGGATTTCGCAGCTATCACATGCCAACAATTGGGGAGAATTGAAAAGAGCACTCATCGAGGAATACACCACCCAGACTCCAGTAGAAGAATTACTACGACAACTTTACAACACCAGCTATCAAGGAAATCTCCGTAAGTTCATAGAAGAACTAGAGCACAAATCTTATATTATAACCAATAAGCTAACACTAGAAAATAATGCAGCCAATACAATAGTTTATACAAATGCCATGAATAACACAGTTAAAGATGTAATTAAAAGAAAAATTCCAGATAGAATTTTCATGATTCTAGCTAGGTATGATATTACCACTAGCCATCTGTTGAAAGTAGCAGCTCAAAAGGAGGGCTTATTTGAAAATAGTGTGGTTGAAAAACCCAAAGATAACAAATACAATAATTCAAATAAAAACAATTCGAGTAAAAGGTATCAGGAAAATTTTAACCAAAGTTCAACATATAGCCCCAGTTATCAAGCACAACACAATCCTAACTACCAAACAAATTACAACACAACTAACCCACATAAGAATCAACAAGAACAGAGGCAGACATATGCCGAATTTCAGCAAAAGTTGCAACAAGGCAGACAACAGAATCCCATGAACTATTCACAAAATAGAAACTATAATGCACAAGCATCATCTTATAATAACCAACCTCAAAAGCGACAAAGAGAAAGTAACAGCGGGGTGTCAAAAATGGACACATCCGAAAATTTTCAAGCAATTGCCTCGGAACAGGAAGAAACAATAACCCATTCATAATTGTTATTATGAATGATAACCCGCTTAAGTGTGTAATAGACACCGGGTCAACAATAAATTTAATGAATAAAAATTACCTAGAATTTCCAATAAAAAACACTGAACTTAACGTTCATACCATTAACGGTAACATTAAATTAACATCAAGCATAACAATAGGAGCATGTAAATTATGTCCATCCAAACAGGAGTTCTTTATACATGAATTTTCAAATCGATATGATTTGTTGTTAGGCAGAAATTATTTAGAAGCTTGTAAGGCAAAAATAAATTACGAAGAAGGAGCCGTAACTTTAGGAGAATATACATTCTTATTTAAGTACGACCCCAATATAAATGTAGAAGAAGAAACGGCACCAGAGTGTCTAGACCCACCTTCGTCGGAAGACTTAGAATTCAATTTCGTGATAAACGAAGAATTAAAAGAGTCCAACGAATTTCGCTTAGATCATCTAAACGATGAAGAGAAAAGGTGTGTGTCAAAAATTCTTCACAAATATCGAGACAAACAGTACCATGAAGGTGACAATTTGACTTTCACTAGTGTTGTTAAACATTCGATAATTACAAAACATGAGGACTCGATTTACAAGAGACCCTACAAGTATTCCCAAATTCAACACGACGAAATAGACAGACAAGTAAAAGAAATGTTAGAGCAAGGGATAATAAGGAAATCTCAGTCTCCATATAATTCGCCAGTATTAGTAATCCCAAAGAAGTTAGATGCATCAGGAAAACAAAAATATAGAGTAGTAATAGACTACAGATTTCTAAACGAAATCACTATTGATGACAAATTTCCTATTCCAATAATGGATGAAATTTTAGATAAACTTGGCCGATGCCAATATTTCACAACTCTTGATTTAGCAAAAGGCTATCACCAGATCCAGATGGATCCGAACAATACCTAATACGCATTTTCCACTAAACATGGCCACTACGAATATACACGTATGCCGTTTGGTCTAAAAAATGCACCAGCAACGTTTCAACGTTGCATGAACAATTTATTGGAAGAGTTAATCTACAAAGATTGTTTAGTCTACTTAGATGACATAATAGTGTACTCCACTTCATTGGAAGAACACATTTTGTCATTGAATAAGGTATTTGACAAACTAAGGGAAGCCAACTTAAAATTGCAACTAGACAAGTGTGAATTTCTAAAAAAGGAAACAGAATTTCTAGGACACATAGTGACAACAGAAGGATTAAAACCAAATCCAAATAAAATTGAAGCAGTAATGAAATATCCTATTCCAAAGACTCCAAAAGAGATAAAGAAATTTTTAGGTTTGTGTGGATTTTATAGAAAGTTCATTCCAAATTTCGCAAACATCGTCAAACCCATGACACTTAAGTTAAAGAAAGGAGCAAAAGTAGACATAAAGGATACATCATATATCTCAGCATTCGAGAAATTAAAATTACTAAAAACTTCTGATCCAATTCTTACTCATCCAGATTATGACAAACCATTTTGTCTCACAACAGATGCAAGTAATGTAGCTCTAGGAGCAGTATTGACACAAAATCACAAGCCTATTTGATTTGCCAGCAGAACTCTAAACAAACATGAAATAAATTATTCAGCTATAGAGAAAGAACTATTAGCAGTAGTTTGGGCAACAAAAACTTATAGAAGCTATCTATATGGTAGAAAATTCGAAATACTAAGTGATCACAAACCATTAGTATGGTTAAATAATATAAAAGAACCGAATATGAAACTCCAACGATGGAAGATAAAGTTAAACGAATTTGATTATACAATCAAATACTTACCGGGTAAAGAAAACCATGTCGCAGACGCACTATCACGTGTGCAAATACATGAAAATCTATTGGGAGAAGAAATGAGTCAAGCAACATGTGCTACCATTCATAGTGCCCAAGAAGATAACCAAAGTTACATTCAAATAACTGAAAGACCACTAAACTATTATAACAGACAACTCGAACTCATAAAAGGAAACGACAATAATACACAAGTTACTAATTATTTTCATAAGAAAAACATAAAGATAACTTATACCGAAATGACTTATGCTAAAGCTAAAGAAATAATAAAAGAATATTTATGTTCAAAAATAGTGTTATATATTTCCACAACAACTCCGATTTTCCGATTTTCCAAAACGAATTTGTAGAAATTATAAACCCAGAAAGTAAAATAAAAGTAATGAAAAGCTCATCAAAATTAACAGACTTACAAACGTACGCAGAATTCAAAGAACAAATACTAAAAAGACATAACGAACTATTACACCCAGGGATAGAAAAGACAATACAGTGGTTCAAAGAAAAATTTTATTATCCAGATTACCAGAATCTTATACAAAACATAATAAATGAATGTCACATTTGCAACATTTCAAAAACAGAACACAGAAGCACCAAATTAGTATTTGAAGTAACCCCAGAAACAAACTACATTAGGGACAAATATGTAATGGATTTTTATTTAGTTGACCATAAACAATTTCTATCTTGTATAGACGTTTATTCAAAATTTGCAACATTAATTGAAGTTAACAGCCGAGACTGGTTAGAAACTAAAAGAGCCATATTAAAAGTTTTTGATTTAATGGGAAAACCAGCAGAAATCAAAGCAGATAAAGATTCAGCATTCATATGTGCTGCACTACAACAATGGTTAATAACTGAGAACGTAAAAATCAATATAACAACAAGTAAAAATGGTATAGCAGATATAGAGAGATTTCACAAAACAATCAACGAAAAATTACGAATTATAAGCAGTGACTCTAACATAGAAAACAAACAAACCAGATTTGAAATTATATTATACACTTATAATCACAAAACTAAACACAACACAACAAACAGAACACCCGCAGATATATTTATGTACGCAGGGACACCAAAGTATGACACACAAGATAAGAAAAAGAAACAAATTGAAAAACTAAATGAATCAAGAGAAGAATTTGAAATAGATACAAAGTATAGATCTTCACCATTAGTTAAATCAAAAATAACCAATCCATTCAAAAAGACAGGGCAGGTAAGACAACTAGACGAAAAACACTTTGAAGAAACCAATAGAGGTAGAAAAGTCACCCATTACAAATCAAAGTTCAAGAAGAAAAAGAAAACTAATATAAGTAAATACATTAATTACAGAGAACCAACTAATGAAGGGAATTCTAATAATAATAACAATGCTAACGGTGACAATTAACGGACAAAGTATCGAAATAAACCCCATAAAAGCAAACAACGGCTACCTAATATTTAAAACAGGAACACTGGACATACCAACAAATTTTGAATACCATTATTTAACTGTAAATTTAACAAAAATAGAAAAGGTTTACAATAACCTATTAATACAAGCCAAGGATTTCGAAAATTCAACTAAAATAAATTACCTTATTGAAAAACTAAACAGGGAAATGAACGGGATAACAATCATCAAAAGACAAAAGAGAGGACTAATAAATTTAGTAGGAAAAACATATAAATACTTATTCGGAACATTAGATACAGATGACAGAGACGAACTAGAACAGAAGATAAGTAACTTAGCCGAGAACAGCGTTCAAGTTAGTGAACTTAACCAAATAATCGAAACAATTAACAAAGCAATTGAGACCATGAACACATTTAAAACAAAAGAAGAAAAGAACAAGAAACTTGATTTATTAATTTTCAATTTAGAACATTTCACCGAATACATAGAAGACATAGAGATGGGAATGCAACTAACTAGATTAGGCATATTCAACCCTAAATTACTAAAGCACGATTACTTATTGCATGTTACACCAGAGAAAATTCTTAATATTAAAACATCAACTTGGTTAAAAACTGATACAAAAGAAATTTATATAATATCACATATTCCACAAGAAATTAGCAAAACACCTATTTTCGAAATAATACCCTACCCAGATGAGAACGATAATATTGTAACAGAAAATATTCAAGAAAAATATTTTATAAATAATAATACAGTATATGGCACAATAACTAAGAAACAAATAATGAATAATTGCATAGTAGGCATTGTAAAACAAATCAAAACAGAATGTAAATACACCAAAACAATTAAAAACTTTCAAACAAATTATATAGAACCAAACATAATCTTAACATGGAATTTGCCAGAAACCATTGTAAATCAAAACTGTATGAACAATGAAAATAAAATAAAAGGAAACAATATTATAAAAATCTATAATTGTGAAATACAAATCAACGAAATATCAATATCAAATTCAAGACTAGATTTTACACAAAACATTTATGTCAGTAATAACGTAACAAAACTCGAACCATTGTCATATATTCAAACTAAGAAATTAATTTTGGAACATACAAAATATTATAATACATTTCAAATAATAACATTGACATCATTAACCATTACCATATTAAGCATATTATTGTACTTAATTTATAAGTTCAAAAGTTTACCCAAAACACTTATTGTTAAGTATAGAAAACCTAAAGAACAAGAAATAAACAACGATAAGATAGAATTACCAATAGTTGAACAAGATCAACCCGCACTGTATCCCAAGATAGAAGCAGTCTAACGTAAAGCAAATTTTTTAAGTGTGGGCGAGTAAGATATCCAATATGCACACATATTCATATCTCAAATATGTTACACATAAAACGCACCCCAGCACATAGCACACAGCCCAACAATAAGATATCACATTACACCCTAAAGCCCCAACACAGGAAGCATATTAGACATAAACATAAAATATAAACATATTTCTAAGATCACGCCACAAGCGTGAGACATAAACATATTTCCAAAACAAGTGGAAACGTTGCAGTCGGACGCAACCGACTGCGGCATACTCGATACCAGTATTAAAACCGGTAAAAAGAGGCCTGATTGCAAAGGGGTACGGATGCGGCAGGGGTGTACGATGCCTTAAAGATTCTCCGATGCAGATGGGGATGCCACCAGCTATATTCCTTCCAAATTTGGTGACTCTAGCTCAAAGTTTGTAAAATGTAGGGAAAGGGGGGGGGCTGGGGGCGGTATGGGTAGTTGTGGCATCAAAATTTTTGTTGCAGATCTTTGTGAAATGTCAATTGCTATCTTCATACCAAATTTGGTGACTCTAGCTCGAAATTTGTAATAAATGTGGAAAGGGGGGCTGGGGGCGGTATGGGTGTTCGAGGCATCCAAATTTTTGATGCAGATCTATGTGGAATGTCAATTGCTATCTACATACCAAATTTGGTGACTCTAGCTCGAAGTTTGTAAAAAGTGGGGAAAGGGGGGCTGGGGGCGGTATGGGTGGGCGTGGCATCCAAATTTTTGATGCAGATCTTTGTGAAATATCAATTGCTATTTTCATACCAAATTTGGTGACTCTAGCTCGAAAATTGTAGAAAGTGGGGAAAGGGGGGCGGTATGGGTGGGCGTGGCTCCAAAACTTTGATGCAGTTTTTTGGGGGTCAATACCAGCTATCTTCCTACCAAATTTGGTGGCTCTAGCTCTTCAACTCTGGAAGATACACGCATTCCCGTTTTTGACGAAGCGTTGGGGTATATGGGGGCGGCTAGGGCAGTATCGGTGGGCGTGGCATCCAAACTTTTGGTGCAGTTTTTAGGGGGTCATTATCACCTATCTTGGCACCAATTTTGGTGGCTATAGCTCAAAAACTGTAGGAGATATAGCCATTTCTGATTTCAAAATGCTGGGGGGCTGGGGGCGTAATGGGTGGGCGTGGCTCCAAAACTTTGATGCAGTTTTTTGGGAGTCGTTAACAGCTATCTTCCCACCAAATTTGGAGGCTCTAGCTCCACAACTCTGGAAGATACACGCATTCCCGTTTTTGACGAAGCGTTGGTGTGGATGGGGGCGGCTTGGGCAGTATCGGTGGGCGTGGCATCCAAACTTTTGGTGCAGTTTTTAGGGGGTCATCATCACCTATCTTGGCACCAAATTTGGTGGCTATAGCTCAAAAACTGTGGGAGATATGGTTTATTTTGACTTTAAAATGCGGGGGGCTGGGGGCGGAAGTGGGGGCGTGGCTCCAAAATTTTTGATGCAGTATTTTGGGGGTTGCTAATAGCTATCTTCTTACCAAATTTGGTACTTCTAGCTGTAAGGATGTGCGAAATATGTGGATTTATCGGTTTTGAGTTATCGAATTTATCGATTTGCCAGCCTCCCCAGTTATCGTAGAACCCCCATCTTGACACTTTAATTTACTATCCCATAGATAAAGAGAATTGGAAAGTTTCAAGTCTCTAGCTTGAAGGGTGTGGAAAAAACTTGCAACCATACGGACGGACAGACGGACAGACGGACAGACACCATGACGGACATTGCACAAAACCAATATACTCTTTACCTTCGGTATCGAGTATAATCACGCCACAAGCGTGAGATCGCCGAATTGGCACTTTTTGATAAAAGCTTAAAATGATCAAAGCTTAGAAGCTTTGACAATAAGAAAAGCTCTAAACGGAGGTTTGCTCTGCGCAGCAAGAACAATTGAAGTTTAGTTCGGAGTAAGATCAGAAAGAAGATAGACTTAAGTGAGGAAGTGTTTTGTATCTTTTAAAATTAGTTCAAACACAATAAAGAAATAAACTAAAGACAAATGTCTTTTTATTTTTTTAATTCCCATTTGGTCGTGAACTCATAATTATATATATATACCTATATATATATGAACTGTCACGAACTATCCCCTCTTACCTTATCTTTAACCCAGACTCTATATCTTTGCTTTATGAGCACGCTATTTCGCTTTTCTACTCTTTTCTGTTTTCTAATTTCTCAAGCGCGTACGCGTCCGCTCACTTCAGTATTTTAATCGCAACTCCCTTGCCCACGCTTTGACTTCGGCCCAAGTTGCAGACTTTGTCGCTCCCCACACTTGCTCGCGACCGTGGTGGATTTAGTGATCGCAGCTGGTGCGCTGCATCTTGCGACTCTGCGTTCTGGGGCGGTTATATTCAAATTCTTAGACGTTAAGCGTCAATCAAAAACATGTACATCCAGTAAATATAAGTACTCTACGCTCCTTGCGTTTATTAAATATTAATGCTGCGCACTCCTTGTGTCTAACAGAACTATACCTACGATTTTAACCAAACGATGCGCTTCTTGCGCCTTAACAATTATAAATATAATACCAACTTGTAAATTAAACTAACAATGCGCTCCCTTGCGACTATAAACTATAAATATAAAAATGATGAATAAAATAAATTATAAATATAATTCTATGTGAAAGGGCCGGTGCGGCCTACTTCACACCCCCCCCCTTTCTTGGGTAGCGTGACAGTCACGTGCCCGACTGCGTGCCTCGTCACGCCGTACGTCTCTCCGTCCACTTCCACTTTAAACCGGGATCGGCGGGCCACCGCTGTGCAGCTTGCTAACGCCTCCGATATGGCCGTGACCGCGGCGTCGGTGAGTCCGTCCTCATCGGGGAATACTGCCCAATTGGCGGGACGTATCGCCCACGTTTTTGGCGGTCGTACTTGCCCCTGGGTTGGCGGCTCGGTCATCTCCGCCGATTCTAATTCGGTCGCCACGGATTCCAGGCCTTCCTCCCACAAGTCGAGGACGTCCTTTTGCGGAACGACTACGCCCTCCACACTTTGCTCTCCGTCGCTCGCCCCTGCCGTGTCTCGTCCAGCGCTGCCAACTGCGGGTGCCCCTTCAGCGGGTCTGCCGCCACGCTGAGCTCCACCGGAGGGTGTCCGATCGGTTACCGGACGTTCGGGTTGTGACGCGGCTTCCTCGGCATCCGGGCTCGATGCTCGGAGGCCTGGCATTTTGACGAATACGGTGGACGTCTCCACCGTCATGAGAATGATTCCGCCATCCACGACGCAGGCGGTCTCTTTTTTGTGGTGGTGTAGCGTATGCCTGTACGTCGACGGGGCTTGGTTTAGCAGCTCTCGTTCGTAACCTTCGGTGGTACCCTCGGAATCCTCCTCGTCACCGCTGCTGACCACATACGGGATTCTGCCGCTCATTTTGGGTATTCTGTGGGGTTTATAGACACAATCGGTTAGTCTTACTTTATGAATTCAATTTTGGTAAGTGTTAATAAAAAGAGAATAAAGGGATTAATTAAAACTGTGACAAGTCTGCTCTTTGTCAGACGCTCGGTCGGGCTGGTCATCTTCTCCGTGCTCCTCTCCCTCTTCATAGAATGGCTTCAGTTGCGCAATGCTGGCGAGTTTGCTCTTCCTTTGCCCTTCTTTTACCAATCGCACGATATTAGGTGATACGAACTTTTTCACGAGGAATGGGCCATCGAACTTGGGAGCGAGTTTCGCCGCGAAACCTTCACTGGCTTTAGAGAGTTGGTGTGCTCTCAGTAGCACAAACGTATTGAGTCCTGGTCGCCATTCCCTTCTCCTGAGGTTATAATTTCTCCCTTGGTCCTTCGACGCTCTCTTTAAATTTGTCTGGACGATACTGAAAACTTCCTTTAGTCTTCTTGCCCGGTCTTCTGGTGCTTGCGGCATGCTTCTGGATCCGGGTGTCTTCTCGTCGTACAAGGAAGCTGGTAAGCGGGGTTCTCTCCCCTGCATCATAAAAGCCGGTGAGAATCCTGTAGAGTCTGCCACACTGGAATTAACCGCCAACGAAATTTCCGGTAACAATTCGTCCCACGAACTTTGGTGACCTGTTATAAACTGCGCGATCATCGTCTTTACTGTACGATTGGTCCTTTCTGTCGGGTTTTGTTGTGGACAGTATGGGGCAGTGTGCTGCAACTCCACCCCCAACGAGTTCAAAAACGACTTAAAACTCCGGCTCGTAAACTGTACACCGTTGTCGCATACAAACTTTCTGGGTATGCCAAACCGACATAACACACGCTCACGGAACGCTTTCTGCAGTTGGGCCGCTGTCGCTCGCTTCAAGGGGACCAGCTCCACCCATTTTGAAAACGCGTCATGGAATACCAGGAGGATCGTGTTCCCGTGTTTCGAGCGCGGTAAGGGGCCTACAAAGTCGGCGCATAGTACAGCCATGGGCTCGGCCACCTGTCGCGTCAACATCTGTCCAGCCGGCTTTACTTGTTCCGTCTTAAACCTTTGGCACGATTCGCAGTACTTAACGTACTTCGCCGCATCTCGGAACATTCCAGGCCAGTAGTAGCGTTGTGCCAGACGCATTATCATCTTCCTTACTCCTTGGTGTCCGGCCGTCGGTGCGTCGTGGCACTCCAACAACACTCGTTTCCTCTGATCCTCATCGATGCACAGCTTCCAGGGGATGTAGTCGTCGTCATCCGCCCGGTGTCCGAGGTGTCTATAGAGTTGACCGTTCTCTTCCATATAATCGGCGTATTTCACTGGGTCTTTAGCCATCTTTTCTTTCATCCTTTCGATCCACTTGCCGGACGATTTTTCCTGTACCACTTGTTGACAGTTCTCCACGGGTTGCCGGGACAAGGCATCCGCTACTACGTTGAGCTTCCCTCGTCTGTACCGTACGTCAAATTGGTACTGCTGCAGCTCCAGTGCCCAGCGCGCTATCCTCCCCGACGGGCTCTCGATCGAATTCAACCACTTCAAAGCCATATGGTCGGTTACTACCTCGAACCGATATCCTTCAAGGTAGCATCTCATCTTCCGGATTGACCATACTATAGCCAGACATTCCTTCTACCTTGGCGGGGTCGGTTTTGATCCCGTCGCCGCTCACTAGGTGTCCCAGGTATATCAGCTCCTTCTGAAAAAACAAACACTTCTTACGGTTCAGCTTCAAGTTGGCCGCTCTCAAACGCCTGAAGACTTCCTTCAAATTGGTCACGTGCTGCTCCTTTGTCGTTCCGATCACTATTATGTCGTCCAAATAGGCAAATGCATTTGGCTCCATATCTGGTCCGATAACCGTATCCAAAGCTCGTTGGAATGTCGCGCACGCCGAGTGCAATCCGAAAGGCATTACGCGCCACTGGAATAAGCCTCTACCGGGTACCGTAAACGCTGTACACTCCCGACTATCCGCAGCCATGGGAATTTGCCAATAACCGTGCTTAAGGTCGAGTGTGGAGATGTACCGCGCGTGTCTTAATCGCTCCAAAATGTGATTAATCCTGGGTACGGGGTATGCATCTGGCAAGGACTGTGCATTGAGTTGCCTATAGTCGATGCACATCCGCCACTCTCCTGTCTTCTTTTTGACCAGCACGATCGGGGCGCTGTGAGGACTGCGGGAGGGCTCTATCGCATCGGCTCGCAGCAGCTCGTCTACTTGCTCGTTGATCACCTGTTGCATCGCAGGGTTTTTAGGGTAATACCTCTGCTTAATCGGCTTGTCATCCTTCATGACGATCCGGTGCTCAGCTATGTGAGACACCCCTTGCAGCTCGTCAAATAGAGCCAATTCCGCTTTCAGTATCTCCTTTATCTCTAGTTCCAAATCCTCTGGCCACTCGATTTCCTTGGTTTCGGCATTTTCCACCGGTGTTATTGCGAAGCCGGGTATGACGCACCCTCCTACCTCGCCGAACCGTTGTACTCCTGCCGTTGTCGCGTCCACGCTGTCTCCTCGAACCGTTCCCACGGCGATGCTGGGCTGAGGTGCCCCCGGGGCATCCTCCTGCTGCCCTGATCCGCCGTCCCCCTCCGGTTTACCCACAGCTGGCTCACGTTCCATCAGGATCTGCTCCTCCTCTATGTCTGGTACTTCCACAGCTTCCAAAATTAACCTAGCCTTGCCACATTCGATGGTCGTCCCCACCCGGCACAAAAAGTCTATCCCTAGTATAATGTTGTCTAGCATCGAGGGCATCACGAGCATACTCACCGTGACCTCTGTCCCCGCTAGACCAACTTTTACCCTCAATAGCTTCTTTACCTCTAAGGTGGACCCATCGGCTAGGCGAATTTTCGCGCAGGCGTCCAGCATCTCGCCCCCACTGGTCACCTTGCGGGAAAACTCCTCACTAATAAAACTCCTCGTCGCCCCTGTATCTACTGTTGCAGTCGCTATTTGGTCCCCGACTCTTACAGTAGCGACTATCCGCCCGTCTTCCACTCTCAAAGGGTATTCTAGGTTCGGGACTGGTTCACGTCGGCCCCCATCGGATCCCGTCCCAGATGGTGCCGCGTATCGTTTCCCGCCCTTGACTGCTGACAACACTGGCTGGTATTGACCCCCTTGGTCCCGCACTGCCGACAAAACTGTACCCGTGGATTGGGACACTCCTTGGCAAAATGACCCTCCTGCGAACAGTTGTAGCATAGCCTCTTCCCGCCTAGAGCCCTCGACTGCTCTTGGCTGATCATCCCGTTTGAGATGACTCCCGTATGCCCGAACTGTGGCGTATTCCCCACATTACCGCTTGAACCTGGCTGTGGTTGCGTCCGGAAAGGATTAAAATGTTTGGCGGGGGCTACCTCACCAGCTAATCCATCCGAATACCTATTAGCCCTGGTCCTACCCCGTGCTGCACGCTCGCGGCTTTGTTGACTCACGTTCTCGTACTCGGCTGCCATTTGCGTTAGCTGCGCCAGAGAGGAGAAGTCCCCTCTACGAATGTACAAACGGTACTCTGGTGCCAAATTCTCATATACCCTATGCAATTCTTGTTCTGCCCTGTACCCTGCGTGGTACATCATAACCCGCAGCTCGAGCAAGTAGTCCTTGAACGGCTCGTTATCATGTTGCCGTCGTGCCCGGATACTGTCTTCTAATCTGTCGAAATACTGGGGCGGTAAAAAAAACTCCAAGAACTCGGCCTTAAATGTCGCCCAAGTCGCGTCCCTTAGCCTACTTATTGACAGCCACCGCGCTGCCTTATCCGTTAGAGCCTCGCTCATTGCCCTCGGCAAACGGTCTAAGCCTATGTCGTATGACAACGCCCTGTCCTCAATTGCCTCCAGAAAAACTAGTGGATCGGTGCATCCATCGAACCTGATACCCCACTTCCGGACTAGTTCGGGGACGACCATCCCGTTCCTATGGGTACTATAACTATCGCTAGAGTTAAGATGGGGGTTCACCTGTCTCACCGGGGTATCTTCCCCGGATGCCAGAGGTGACCCTACTCGTATATCGGGGATACATGCTGTATTCTGTGGGGAAAATTCATTATAAATCGTACTGTTGGAGGGCGGACGCAAATGTTCCGTGCCAACGGTTTGTATGGATGGGACTGCCGCATCTGATTCAGATTTCTGCCTAGGTCGTATTCCTCCAGCAGGAGTGGCAATCCGGGTTGGCGACACTGGGATCTTTGCGAACCGCAACTCCCATTCCGCTAACCGGGCCCATATATCGGTGGTATGACCACTTTGCCTTATGAAAGTACATACCAGCTTCCGGTAGTCAGTTACCGTGGCACACTTTTCCAATCCAAGCTCCCGGACGATATCCTCTAGATCCTCCTTATGGCAGTGGTAGACCCATTGCACACCCACACCGGGGTTGCTGCCTTCTACGACCTCCACTCGGGCGGGCTCGATAGTCTTGGGTTTCTCCATTTAACCGAAAAAACGAACGCGCAAAAAAACAACAAAAAAAAAATTTCGTCTCGAACCGTGTATGTCCCGCTTCGCAAAAATTTGCACTGTCAATCTGGCACGGTTTATCGCGGTAACCGTTTTGTTACAAAAAAAAAATTCCGAAAATTTTTTTTTTATGTTTTTTTTTCCAAAATTTTTTTTTTCCGGTGTAAAAAACTTTTAACTTGTCACTGTCTGTCGCGGTTATGTCTTTAATTACAAAAAAAGATTTTGTCCACGGTATTACGAATTTTCTGTATATATTTTTTTTTGCAGTGTAATAAAAAAAAATTCCCTTGTTTATTGTACTGTTTATTGCGGTTATTTTATTGCGAAATTAATTTATTATTATTTTTATTTTTTTTTTTTTTTTGCAGTGTAAGAAAACTTTTCTGTCAACTGGTCACTGTTTATTGCGATTGTTTTATTTTATTGCGAAAAATAAAAATTTTATTTTTTTTTTCTTCCGATCCACGGTATCACGAATTTTTTCCCGGTGTATATAAAAAAATCTGTTAGCAAGTCGCTGTTTATCACGGTTACAAAAAAAAAGGTTTTTTTTTTTTTGTTGATTTTCGGGGTCGAAGCCCACTGTGCGACGCGACCGCGACTTTGCAGCTGCCTGTACCAGCTACTGTCACGCCGTTCGTTGACCGCTCACGCACTTTGCCGACACTTTCGTTGCGCCGCAGGTGTTCACTTCTGCACAGCCTCGAACGCGAACCGCTAGTTTGATCGGTGAGTCTTCTTCCACCGTCAATTTCGTTGCGCCGCAAATGTTGCTAAGGCAATACTTCTCGAACGCGAACAGTTATTCTAGTCTGCACTTGCCTTACGCCGTCACTTTCGTTGTGCCGCGACGTTTGCACAAAACCACGCTCGAAAACCGTTCTCGCTGGCCACTTGTAAAGCAGGGTATCGCCGGGTATACCCGCACTTCACTTTTTATGCACTTCACTTCCACACTTGTTAGTGGTATTTCTGGGGCTTTAATTCCAGCTTATACCACACCTTGCACTTTAAAGTCCCTGCTCGGGCGCCACTTGTAAAGGAGTAATTTAGCCAGGGTATGAACTCAGTCTGGCCAGGTACACCTCACAAGAATATTTCTATATTTTTGGTGAGACTTTACTGTGCGCGGTTTTACAAGTCGGAAGGCACACTCAGCGGCCAGGGTATTCAGCGACTCAGCTTGACTCACGTACGCGCGTGTACAAAAAAAAAAAACCCAAAGCCAAGAAATAGAACGAAAGAAAACACACAGCGATTGCACTCCACTGGGTCACGGATTTGCCGGTGACCAATTTATTCAGATTATACCAAATATGATTTGTACGACGAAACCTAACCTAAAACCTAACTGCATATATATATATATACCTATATATATATGAACTGTCACGAACTATCCTTTCTTACCTTATCTTTAACCCAGACTCTATATCTTTGCTTTATGAGCACGCTATTTCGCTTTTTCTACTCTTTTCTGTTTTCTAATTTCTCAAGCGCGTACGCGTCCGCTCACTTCAGTATTTTAATCGCAACTCCCTTGCCCACGCTTTGACTTCGGCCCAAGTTGCAGACTTTGTCGCTCCCCACACTTGCTCGCGACCGTGGTGGATTTAGTGATCGCAGCTGGTGCGCTGCATCTTGCGACTCTGCGTTCTGGGGCGGTTATATTCAAATTCTTAGACGTTAAGCGTCAATCAAAAACATGTACATCCAGTAAATCTAAGTACTCTACGCTCCTTGCGTTTATTAAATATTAATGCTGCGCACTCCTTGTGTCTAACAGAACTATACCTACGATTTTAACCAAACGATGCGCTTCTTGCGCCTTAACAATTATAAATATAATACCAACTTGTAAATTAAACTAACACTGCGCTCCCTTGCGACTATAAACTATAAATATAAAAATGATGAATAACATAAATGATAAATATAATTCTATGTGAAAGGGCCGGTGCGGCCTACTTCATAATCCCAATGTAATTATACATTTCGTCAATGGTCGTTTTGAATTGATTAGCAATGTTAGCTGTGAAAGCTGCGCGAATAGTCTCCTCCACAATCATATTCATGATATTTGTATCGAAAAAGTAACAAAAGATCTTAAATGGAGTTTCGAGATCCATTATATACGCTGGCAGCTTTGAGTCTCCCTGAAAGGCTATGTCATTGATATGCATCTGCATCGATTGCTTTCGCCATATAATTTTGATTCGATCTTTCAAAATTGATTCAATGCCTATACAAATAAATAAATAAGTAGTAGGTAACTGGCGGTTCTAGAACAGGAAGTAGCTGTCACTTTTATTACCCCCAATCATAATTTATTACCCCACTTGAGAATCAGCGATCCCTTTTTTACACTTTTATTACCCACTTGAGAATCAGTGATCATAGGATCTGGTTTCAAGTGTGTTCCTGTTTTAAGTGCATTGCCTTGCACACACACAAGCAGGCAACAGTATGCATTGGTTTTTGTCAAAAGCAGCAACATAAAAACGTTCAAGTGGGTTATTTGATCATAGGATCTGGTGCCAAGGATACGCCTGTTTAACGAGCAAGCCATAAATATTGAGCATAGTTATTGGGAAAATCAGGTTTAACTATTTAACCAATTATTGTTAGAGTCAAGTGTGCTCCTGTTTTTAAATACGTTGCTCTGCACACGTGCATTGTTATTGTCAACAACTACAACCTTCGTGGGGGGTTATGTAAGCAAGGGATGAAAATTTTCCTACGCAGCAACAGCAGCAGCAGCAAGATCAACACATTGTTTTTAAACAAGAGTATTGATTCTTGTAGATTAAGATTAAAATATGTTAGAGGAGGAAAGGATAGAGGGAGAAGGTGTAAGAGGGAAAAAGTGTTAGAGGCGGAAAGTGTTAGAGGGGGAAAATGTTAGAAGACTTAGAGACAAGTTTGTGCATGCTTGAAGTGCGCCAGTCAAAGGTCAAGTACATTAGTTGACTAATGTGTTATAGATATCACCGTCCGAAAGGATCAGTGAGCCAAGTACATTGCCTTTCAAACTATTAAGGTTTCTTAGCTACAAGTTAGTAGATAAGAGAGAGAGAGAGTCAACTGTGCGCAGGTTTCTTATCTACGAATAAGTAGATATGAGAGAGTAGAGAGGGCGCCTGTTTGACGTGCGTTAACTTGCACACCTGCAGGAAAAACATAAACAATTAATGCTTATGGTTTGTTCCATGTACGTTGCATTGTTATGGTCAACAGCAACAACAACAACAAAATTCGTGGGGGGTTATGTAAGCAAGGGATGGAAATTTTCCTACGCAGCAACAGCAGCAGCAGCAAGATCAACACATTGTTTTTAAACAAGAGTATTGATACTTTTAGATTAAGATTAAAATATGTTAGAGGAGGAAAGAGTTAGAGGGAGAAAGTGTTAGAAGGAGTATGTGTGTAAGAGGGGGAAAGAGTTAGAGGGGGAAAGTGTTAGAGGGAGGAAGACTTAGAGACAAGCTTGTGCATGCTTGAAGTGCACTAGTCAAAGGTCAAGTACATTAGTTGGCTAATATTTTATAGATATCACCGTCCGTGAGGATCAGTGAGCCAAGTACATTGCCTTTGAAACTATTAAGGTTTCTTAGCTACAAGTTAGTAGATAAGAGAGAGACAGTCAACTGTGCGCAGGTTTCTTAACTACGAATAAGTAGTTGCCTTGCACACCTGCAGGCAAAACATAAACAATGAATGTTTATGGCTGTGAAAACCAGTGATCCAAAGGATAAAAGGGTTGAGACAAGATTGTGCTTGTTTGAAGTACGCTTGTCAAAGGGCAGTACATTCGTAGACCGCATTCTTATGATCAAAAGCAGCAACAACCTTCGTGCGGGTTATGTAAGCAAGGGATGGGAATTTTCCTACGCAGCAGCAGCACGATCAAAACATTGTTTTTAAACAAAAGTATTGAGACTTGCAGATTTAGATTGGAATGCTAGAGGGGGAAGGTGTAAGAGGGGGAAAGTGTTAGAGGGAGAAAGAGAGAGTTAGTGTTAGAGGGAGTAAGTGTTAGAGGGTGAAAGTGCTATAGGGGGAAAGCGATCCTGCTTATATTATTATATTAAAAACACGCTCCTTTATGCGATTCTATACACGAGCGTCTATGAAATGCAGGTGGTATGTTAATTGAATGTCCCTCTTTCTAACGCACACCCAACTTGTTCGCTACTTACGTTTCTAACCTTTATTTGCATACATCTGTTTTGATTATTGCACTGACTTCTGTTACTTGTATAGAGCTAATTAGTATAACTTTTTAATTTTTATACTCGATACCGAAGGTAAAGAGTATATTGAGTTTGTGCAATGTCCGTCATGGTGTCCGTCCGTCTGTCCGTCTGTATGTGTCCAATTTTTTTCCACACCCTTCAAGCTAGAGACTTGAAACTTTCCAAATCTCTTTATCTATGGGATAGTAAATTAAAGTGTCAAGATGGGGGTTCTACGATAACTGGGGGGCTGGCAAATCGATAAATTCGATAACTCAAAACCGATAAATCCACATATTTCGCACATCCTTACAGCTAGAACTACCAAATTTGGTAAAAAGATAGCTACTAGCAACCCCCAATAAACTGCATCAAAAATTTTGGAGCCACGCCCCCTATTCCGCCCCCAGCCCCTCCGCGTTTTAAAGTCAAAAAAGCCTATATCTCCCACAGTTTTTGAGCTATAGCCACCAAATTTGGTGCCAAGATAGGTGATGATGACCCCCTAAAAACTGCATCAAAAGTTTGGATGCCACGCCCACCAATACTGCCCTAGCCGCCCCCAATGCTTCGTCAAAAACGGGAATGCGTGTATCTTCCAGAGTTGTGATGCTAGAGCCACCAAATTTGGTAGGAAGATAGCTGGCAACGACCCCCAAAAATCTGCATCAAAGTTTTGGAGCCTCGCCCACCCATTCCGCCCCCAGACCCCGGCATTTTGAAATCAGAAATGGCTATATCTCCCACAGTTTTTGAGCTAGAGCCACCAAATTTGGTGCCAAGATAGGTGATGATGACCCCCAAAACTGCATCAAAGCTTGGATGCCACGCCCACCGACACTGCCCTAGCCGCCCCCATCCGCCCCAACGCTTCGTCAAAAACGGGAATGCGTGTATCTTCCAGAGTTGTGGAGCTAGAGCCACCAAATTTGGTAGGAAGATAGCTGGCAACGACCCCCAAAATCTGCATCAAGTTTTGGAGCCACGCCCACCCATTTCGCCCCCCTTTCCCCACCTTTTACAAAATTTTAGCTAGAGTCACCAAATTTGGTATGAAGATAGCAATTGACATTCCACAAAGATCTGCATCAAAAATTTGGATGGCACGCTTACCCATACCACCCCCAACCCCCTTTCCCCACTTTTTACAAATTTCGAGCTAGAGTCACCAAATTTGGTATGAAGATAGAAATTGATATTTCTCAAAGATCTGCATCACAAATTTCGATGCCACGCCCACCCATACCACCCCAGCCCCCTTTCCCCACTTTTTACAAACTTTGAGCTAGGGTCAACAAATTTGGTATGAAGATAGCAATTGATATTCCGCAAAGATCTGCATCAAAAATTTGGATGCCACGCTTACCCATACCGCCCCCAGCCCCCTTTCCAGACTTTTACAAACTTTGAGCTAGAGTCACAAATTTTGGTATAAAGATAGCAATTGACAAACCAGATAGATCTGCATCATAAATTTGGATGCCACGTCCACACATACCACCCCCAGCCCCCCTTTCCCCACTTTTTACAAACTTCGATCTAGATTCACCAAATTTGGTTTGAAGATAGCAATTGACATTTCACAGAGATCTGCATCAAAAATTTTGATGCCACAACTACCCATACCGCCCCCAGCCCCCCCTGTCCCCACCTTTTACAAATTTTGAGCTAGAGTCACCAAATTTGTAAGGAAGATAGCTTGTGGCATCCCCATCTGCATCGGAAAATCCTTAAGGCAGCGTACACCCCTCCCGCATCCGTACCCCTCTGCAATCAGGCCTCTTTTTACCGGTTTTAATACTGGTATCGAGTATGCCGCAGTCGGTTGCGTCCGACTGCAACGTTTCCACTTGTTTTTTTTATAGATTTTTACAGTATGTTAAATTTGAGAATTATATTAAGCTTGTTCCGTTGAGGGATTAAGCAACCACAAACACCGAACATTTATATTAATGACATATAATTATAGCCGGTAGAACACACAAGTCATACTCCATGATTTTGTTTAAGCTTGATAAAAAGATTTTTAAGTCTATATTATAAGCCTAAGTTCAAGTACTCACTATATACATATCTAAGAATGCTTTTATGTATGTCACTATTTTGAAAGCTTAAAGAAGTTCATATAGCTGGTACATATAATAAATCATGTTTCAACAAAATTATTTAGATCTTAATATTTATACTTCATCGTTTATTGAATTTATTATTATTATTTTTTTTTTTTTAATACCCATATATTCGATTCTTTTCTATCTCAGTAATAATTTATTTTGCTTTTACATTCTTTAAGGTAATCTTTTAGGCTTAACAAATAATCTTTTCCTTAACTTTCCGTCTGCTCGCTAAAAGATTTTCGTCAAATGACACTTTTCATATTTAAGATATCCGTCAAACTATTTTTATACTCGACTTAAATTATTTCATCAAACTCACATATCAATTAAATTTCTAAAATAAAGAAAATGAAAACAGTAAGATGTTCTAAGCAGAATGTGTTTTGTACTCATTTACTGACTTCAAAAATTCTTCTATTGATGTTGTCTGATACCCTATCTTAATTTGTGTAATACTTATTCGTTTTAATCAACTTAGTATTCTTTTGATTTTTAAAAATTTTATGTTATGTTGTTAGCTATTTTGACTAGACTTTACGCTTAAAACGAGATAGATTGTATTATTGTCCCTAATACGTTAGCTTAATTTTAACAGGGAAATTGATCGGACATTGATTTTTCACTTTATAATTGATTGCTTTAATATATTTTAACTGTCAACCTATATACCTTTCTACTTATTTAGTGATTATGTCAGATTTTTATATTTCCAAACTCATTGCTTAAACTAAGAAAATTTCGTTATTAATTTCTTTTAATTGATGGATGGGAATATTTTATTTCATTATTCTCCTCATTTTTATTACATTTAATAAGGAAGTGCATTGAACTAGCTTAGCAGTTCGAGATATGAGTCTTACACTGTTTCGAAAAGTATGACTTTGTTAGCTGTTTTAATTTAAGGGTTAAGTATCTACTACTACTGTTCCTAAACTGTGATAGTTGCAGTTTTGTTACATCTCACTTCCATTTTTTTTCTTTCTTTTTATATTATTTATTTATTAATTTTAATAAGAACAAAACCTTTTTGTTCTAGATGCCATGTTGTTAGTCTTATTTTTTCATTTAATTATTATAATTATTTCTTAAAGAGATTCATTTTCTTTAGTGCTCAAAACTTATTGTCGCTAAAGGATTTGTTTTTCATTGATCTGAGATATGTCGTAAATTCATGAAACCATTGAAATGTGCTCTATTCTTCTTAAACCTTGCATTAATCTTGAATTTGGATGGCAAAATAAGGTTGTGATGTACTAAAGCTCGAGATGACGTAAAAGTCGGTATTTTACATAACGGGCATAAAATAATGTACGTTTAATATCACCGGATTGGTTTATACCCACTAAATATTGGTATTTTCAGTTTTTTTTTTCTTTCTTTGTTTTAATCGTTTTATACACCCTAGCTCTTGATCTTGTGTTTTGATGTTAGATTAGGGTCTGATTTTATTGTATACTGTTTGTGGAGGAGGCTCCAAAGAATAAGATTTGATTTGGTAATTGTATGGTATGATTTGTTCTTCTTTTTTTTTGTGGTTGTATTGTAGAGAACTTCTTGTGAGTATGTTAAAGTAATAAAAAGAGCGCAATCAAGTCATTTACAATAATTTTCACTAGCTTAGGATTCATGGTCTTAAGACCGTTTAGACTTCATGGTAAATAGTTTTTGCTAGGCTATTTTCTATTATGATTCTTGTAGGTTATAATTCGTACATTAAAAGAACGAGATAAAGTTGTTCTTTTAGGTCCACAATCTATTTTCTTGGTCCATTTTCCTTGGCATATAATACAGCAGGGAGTAAGATTTAAAAATAGTATGTGTAACATACAGTCGTTGTTTTCCCCTATTGATGGAATTCGGGAACTATCTTTTGCGCGAGGAGGTCGTAGCTTATATGAGTCGGGTCGGATTCGGTTGTTACGGCTAGCAAAAACAGCCTGTGGGGGGGTTCGTTGACTCATTTAAGTACACACACACGCAAACACCGACGCTATTAATATTAAATTTAAAATTTATAAATCCGTGAGCCTTTTGTTTTGTTGACACATAGAACATAATCACCAAACAGACTTCGAGTGGAATCTAAAATCGGACACACTGAGTTTAACTACGCTAAGGTAACTGCATGTTGTTGTTGCAGCATGGCTCTGTACCCACCCTACCTTGAGTTTTCTAATGCCAGATTTATTTGAAAAACTCCCAAGCTGATTACGCAATCTTCTTACTATCCAAATTTTATTCAACTTCCAAACTTAACAATAACAAAATCTGCAAAGTTACTTTGCATACTATTTTCAGAAATCATATTAAATTCATTCTCTGAATAAATAAATTAATAGTAGCTCATCATTATATAGTATGCCCCAAAAAAAAAAAACAATAATAAACCATACTATCACCAAATTATATTGCAATAGGTATGCATAGTGTTAACAAAAAAATGGTTATTGAAATAGGTTATACAAACAAATTTTTTCCGGTGTATTCAATTTTCCCTTCAGGGTATCTTATAAGTCTAATTCAAACTAAATTTATTCTTAACATAAACATTGTTTTTATTTTTAAGTCCCCATAATTTTCTTCAGTGTACCATCTTCTTCTTCAACTTTTGAGATTCGGCCTAAGGCAATAAAACAGTACCACAACTTTCTTCTTCTAACTTAACTGATTATTAACTAAAGTATTTCATAATATCTCTTAGTGCATTGCGGTTTTTATTTTGGTGCGACTCAAATCGTTATCTCTTTATCATAAGAACAGCAAAGCAAAGCAACTCACTTAAAGCTCAGCCTAAGGCTTACGCCAAGCAAACACAGCTAATACGAAATTGAAACAAGAACATGCAAAACTAACACTACGCTTATCTCATTTGGGTATATTCACATTTTCAAATTTTTTCTTCAAATATTTTCTGTTCTTTTAATTGCCATGACGTTAACTACTGATTAAATTCTAAATACATTTTTAATTAACATTTTCTTTTGTGCGAACATATGTATTCTAGCCGTATTTATACCCTTAACCCATAAAATTGGTAAATAAGGGTATAATGGTTTTGTGCAAAAGTATGTAACAGGCAGAAGGAAGCATCTCCGACCCTATAAAGTATATATATTCTTGATCAGCATCAATAGCCGAGTCGATTTAGCCATGTCCGTCTGTCCGTCCGTCTGTCCGTCTGTCCGTCTGTCTGTCTGTCCGTCTGTCCGTCTGTCCGTCTGTATGAACGCGTGGATCTCAGAGACTACAAGAGCTAGAGATATAAGCTTTGGGATATTAATTCTCCTATACCATGAGCAGAACAAGTTTGCTTCAAATTATCGATAACTATTCTGGTTTCCGATATACACATAATATCGATAACAAAAAAATATCGAATTTGGAAAATGTAAAAATGAGGGTTGAAAGAATGGGTAACAATAGAACTTTTCTGAAAATTTCGTCCAAATCGGTTAAGAAACACCGGAGATATCGATGTTATCGATTTAATCGATTGGAGTTAAGTCAGTATACCAAAGTCTTATATAAATATAATTTATTTTTTTATTTAGTACGATCCTATAAATTTCTTTGATTCAATAACCTTAAACTAGATTCTAGACTATTAACACTTTATTCACTATCACCAAAACAATAAAATATAAAAATATAAATTGATACGGGTTTGTTTTTTTGTTTCTTTTACTCACCCCTTTGCTGCAACGACGAAGGCCTTCTCGCTGTGCGGATGTTGATGTTTTTGTTGTTTTATTGGTGGTTTAATGTTTTGTTAATGTTCTTTTTTCTTTTTTTTCTTTCTTCTTTTTGTTAAATATATTTTATATTAAATTGTTGTGCGGTGGGTGTGTTTTATATTTTAATTCTTAATTTGACCATTTCTTTGCTACTATCTAATATTTTGCTACTTGCATACTTCACGTTAGAATTTATTTTCTCACTTGCAACTACTTTTTGCATTTTTATACTCGATACCGAAGGTAAAGAGTATATTGGGTTTGTGCAATGTCCGTCATGGTGTCCGTCCGTCCGTCCGTCCGTCTGTATGTTCGCAACTTTTTTCCACACCCTTCAAGCTAGAGACTTGAAACTTTCCAATTCTCTTTATCTATGGGATAGTAAATTAAAGTGTCAAGACGGGGGTTCTACGATAACTGCGGGGCTGGCAAATCGATAAATTCGATAACTCAAAACTGATAAATCCACATATTTCGCACATCCTTACAGCTAGAACTACCAAATTTGGTAAAAAGATAGCTACTAGCAACCCCCAAAAAACTGCATCAAAAATTTTGGAGCCACGCCCACCTATTCCGCCCCCAGCCCCCCGCATTTTAAAGTAAAAAAAGCCTATAACTCCCACAGTTTTTGAGCTAGAGCCACCAAATTTGGTGCCAAGATAGGTGATGAAGACCCCCAAAAATTGCATCAAAAGTTTGGATGCCACGCCCACCGACACTGCCCTAGCCACCCCCATGCACCCCAACGCTTCGTCAAAAACGGGAATGCGTGTATCTTCCAAAGTTGTGGAGCTAGAGCCTCCAAATTTGGTGGGAAGATAGCTGGTAACGACCCCCAAAAAACTGCATCAAAGTTTTGGAGTCACGCCCCCGCATTTTGAAATCAGAAATGGCTATATCTCCCACAGTTTTTGAGCTATAGCCACCAAATTTGGTGCCAAGATAGGTGATGATGACCCCCCAAAAACTGCATCAAAAGTTTGGATGCCACGCCCACCAATACTGCCCTAGCCGCCCCCAATGCTTCGTCAAAAACGGGAATGCGTGTATCTTCTAGAGTTGTGATGCTAGAGCCACCAAATTTGGTAGGAAGATAGCTGGCAACGACCCCCAAAAATCTGCATCAAAGTTTTGGAGCCACGCCCACCCATTTCGCCCCCCTTTCCCCACCTTTTACAAAATTTTAGCTAGAGTCACCAAATTTGGTATGAAGATAGCAACTGACATTCCACAAAGTTCTGCATCACAAATTTGGATGCCACGCCCACCCATACCGCCCCCAGCCCCCCTTTCCCCACTTTTTTACAAATTTCGAGCTAGAGTCACCAAATTTGGTATGAAGATAGAAATTGATATTTCTCAAAGATCTGCATCACAAATTTCGATGCCACGCCCACCCATACCGCCCCAGCCCCTTTCCCCACTTTTTACAAACTTTGAGCTAGGGTCAACAAATTTAGTATGAAGATAGCAATTGATATTCCGCAAAGATCTGCATCAAAAATTTGGATGCCACGCCCACCCATACCGCCCCCAGCCCCCTTTCCACACTTTTACAAACTTTGAGCTAGAGTCACAAATTTTGGTATAAAGATAGCAATTGACATACCAGATAGATCTGCATCATAAATTTGGATGCCACGTCCACAAATACCACCCCCAGCCCCCCTTTCCCCACTTTTTACAAACTTCGATCTAGATTCACCAAATTTGGTTTGAAGATAGCAATTGACATTTCACAGAGATCTGCATCAAAAATTTTGATGCCACAACTACCCATACCGCCCCCAGCCCCCCTGTCCCCACCTTTTACAAATTTTGAGCTAGAGTCACCAAATTTGTAAGGAAGATAGCTTGTGGCATCCCCATCTGCATCGGAAAATCCTTAAGGCAGCGTACACCCCTCCCGCATCCGTACCCCTCTGCAATCAGGCCTCTTTTTACCGGTTTTAATACTGGTATCGAGTATGCCGCAGTCGGTTGCGTCCGACTGCAACGTTTCCACTTGTTTTTTCATAGATTTTTACAGTATGTTAAATTTGAGAATTATATTAAGCTTGTTCCGTTGAGGGATTAAGCAACCACAAACACCGAACATTTATATTAATGACATATAATTATAGCCGGTAGAACACACAAGTCATACTCCATGATTTTGTTTAAGCTTGATAAAAAGATTTTTTAAGTCTATATTATAAGCCTAAGTTCAAGTACTCACTATATACATATCTAAGAATGCTTTTATGTATGTCACTATTTTGTAAGCTTAAAGAAGTTCATATAGCTGGTATAATAAATCATGTTTCAACAAAATTATTTAGATCTTAATATTTATACTTCATCGTTTATTGAATTTATTATTATTATTTTTTTTTTTTTAATACCCATATATTCGATTCTTTTCTATCTCAGTAATAATTTATTTTGCTTTTACATTCTTTAAGGTAATCTTTTAGGCTTAACAAATAATCTTTTCCTTAACTTTCCGTCTGCTCGCTAAAAGATTTTCGTCAAATGACACTTTTCATATTTAAGATATCCGTCAAACTATTTTTATACTCGACTTAAATTATTTCATCAAACTCACATATCAATTAAATTTCTAAAATAAAGAAAATGAAAACAGTAAGATGTTCTAAGCAGAATGTGTTTTGTACTCATTTACTGACTTCAAAAATTCTTCTATTGATGTTGTCTGATACCCTATCTTAATTTGTGTAATACTTATTCGTTTTAATCAACTTAGTATTCTTTTGATTTTTAAAAATTTTATGTTATGTTGTTAGCTATTTTGACTAGACTTTACGCTTAAAACGAGATAGATTGTATTATTGTCCCTAATACGTTAGCTTAATTTTAACAGGGAAATTGATCGGACATTGATTTTTCACTTTATAATTGATTGCTTTAATATATTTTAACTGTCAACCTATATACCTTTCTACTTATTTAGTGATTATGTCAGATTTTTATATTTCCAAACTCATTGCTTAAACTAAGAAAATTTCGTTATTAATTTCTTTTAATTGATGGATGGGAATATTTTATTTCATTATTCTCCTCATTTTTATTACATTTAATAAGGAAGTGCATTGAACTAGCTTAGCAGTTCGAGATATGAGTCTTACACTGTTTCGAAAAGTATGACTTCGTTAGCTGTTTTAATTTAAGGGTTAAGTATCTACTACTACTGTTCCTAAACTGTGATAGTTGCAGTTTTGTTACATCTCACTTCCATTTTTTTTCTTTCTTTTATATTATTTATTTATTAATTTTAATAAGAACAAAACCTTTTTGTTCTAGATGCCATGTTGTTAGTCTTATTTTTTCATTTAATTATTATAATTATTTCTTAAAGAGATTCATTTTCTTTAGTGCTCAAAACTTATTGTCGCTAAAGGATTTGTTTTTCATTGATCTGAGATATGTCGTAAATTCATGAAACCATTGAAATGTGCTCTATTCTTCTTGAACCTTGCATTAATCTTGAATTTGGATGGCAAAATAAGGTTGTGATGTACTAAAGCTCGAGATGACGTAAAAGTCGGTATTTTACATAACGGGCATAAAATAATGTACGTTTACTATCACCGGATTGGTTTATACCCACTAAATATTGGTATTTTCAGTTTTTTTTTTTTCTTTCTTTGTTTTAATCGTTTTATACACCCTAGCTCTTGATCTTGTGTTTTGATTTTAGATTAGGGTCTGATTTTATTGTATACTGTTTGTGGAGGAGGCTCCAAAGAATAAGATTTGATTTGGTAATTGTATGGTATGATTTGTTCTTCTTTTTTTTTTGTGGTTGTATTGTAGAGAACTTCTTGTGAGTATGTTAAAGTAATAAAAAGAGCGCAATCAAGTCATTTACAATAATTTTCACTAGCTTAGGATTCATGGTCTTAAGACCGTTTAGACTTCATGGTAAATAGTTTTTGCTAGGCTATTTTCTATTATGATTCTTGTAGGTTATAATTCGTACATTAAAAGAACGAGATAAAGTTGTTCTTTTTTAGGTCCACAATCTATTTTCTTGGTCCATTTTCCTTGGCATATAATACAGCAGGGAGTAAGATTTAAAAGTAGTATGTGTAACATACAGTCGTTGTTTTCCCCTATTGATGGAATTCGGGAACTATCTTTTGCGCGAGGAGGTCGTAGCTTATATGAGTCGGGTCGGATTCGGTTGTTACGGCTAGCAAAAACAGCCTGTGGGGGGGTTCGTTGACTCATTTAAGTACACACACACGCAAACACCGACGCTATTAATATTAAATTTAAAATTTATAAATCCGTGAGCCTTTTGTTTTGTTGACACATAGAACATAATCACCAAACAGACTTCGAGTGGAATCTAAAATCGGACACACTGAGTTTAACTACTAGCTGTACCCACCCTACCTTGAGTTTTCTAATGCCAGATTTATTTGAAAAACTCCCAAGCTGATTACGCAATCTTCTTACTATCCAGGAAACATAAATACAAAATTTATTCTTCCATAATCAAATTTTATTCAACTTCCAAACTTAACAATAACAAAATCTGCAAAGTTACTTTGCATACTATTTTCAGAAATCATATTAAATTCATTCTCTGAATAAATAAATTAATAGTAGCTCATCATTATATAGTATGCCCCAAAAAAAAAAAAAAACAATAATAAACCATACTATCACCAAATTATATTGCAATAGGTATGCATAGTGTTAACAAAAAAATGGTTATTGAAATAGGTTATACAAACAAATTTTTTCCGGTGTATTCAATTTTCCCTTCAGGGTATCTTATAAGTCTAATTCAAACTAAATTTATTCTTAACATAAACATTGTTTTTATTTTTAAGTCCCCATAATTTTCTTCAGTGTACCATCTTCTTCTTCAACTTTTGAGATTCGGCCTAAGGCAATAAAACAGTACCACAACTTTCTTCTTCTAACTTAACTGATTATTAACTAAAGTATTTCATAATATCTCTTAGTGCATTGCGGTTTTTATTTTGGTGCGACTCAAATCGTTATCTCTTTATCATAAGAACAGCAAAGCAAAGCAACTCACTTAAAGCTCAGCCTAAGGCTTACGCCAAGCAAACACAGCTAATACGAAATTGAAACAAGAACATGCAAAACTAACACTACGCTTATCTCATTTGGGTATATTCACATTTTCAAATTTTTTCTTCAAATATTTTCTGTTCTTTTAATTGCCATGACGTTAACTACTGATTAAATTCTAAATACATTTTTAATTAACATTTTCTTTTGTGCGAACATATGTATTCTAGCCGTATTTATACCCTTAACCCATAAAATTGGTAAATAAGGGTATAATGGTTTTGTGCAAAAGTATGTAACAGGCAGAAGGAAGCATTTCCGACCCTATAAAGTATATATATTCTTGATCAGCATCAATAGCCGAGTCGATTTAGCCATGTCCGTCTGTCCGTCCGTCTGTCCGTCTGTCCGTCTGTCTGTCTGTCCGTCTGTCCGTCTGTCCGTCTGTATGAACGCGTGGATCTCAGAGACTACAAGAGCTAGAGATATAAGCTTTGGGATATTAATTCTCCTATACCATGAGCAGAACAAGTTTGCTTCAAATTATCGATAACTATTCTGGTTTCCGATATACACATAATATCGATAACAAAAAAATATCGAATTTGGAAAATGTAAAAATGAGGGTTGAAAGAATGGGTAACAATAGAACTTTTCTGAAAATTTCGTCCAAATCGGTTAAGAAACACCGGAGATATCGATGTTATCGATTTAATCGATTGGAGTTAAGTCAGTATACCAAAGTCTTATATAAATATAATTTATTTTTTTTATTTAGTACGATCCTATAAATTTCTTTGATTCAATAACCTTAAACTAGATTCTAGACTATTAACACTTTATTCACTATCACCAAAACAATAAAATATAAAAATATAAATTGATACGGGTTTGTTTTTTTGTTTCTTTTACTCACCCCTTTGCTGCAACGACGAAGGCCTTCTCGCTGTGCGGATGTTGATGTTTTTGTTGTTTTATTGGTGGTTTAATGTTTTGTTAATGTTCTTTTCTTCTTTTTTTCTTTCTTCTTTTTGTTAAATATATTTTATATTAAATTGTTGTGCGGTGGGTGTGTTTTATATTTATACTCGATACCGAAGGTAAAGAGTATATTGAGTTTGTGCAATGTCCGTCATGGTGTCCGTCCGTCTGTCCGTCTGTCCGTCTGTATGTTCGCAACTTTTTTCCACACCCTTCAAGCTAGAGACTTGAAACTTTCCAATTCTCTTTATCTATGGGATAGTAAATTAAAGTGTCAAGATGGGGGTTCTACGATAACTGGGGGGCTGGCAAATCGATAAATTCGATAACTCAAAACCGATAAATCCACAATTTTCGCACATCCTTACAGCTAGAACTACCGAATTTGTTAAGAAGATAGCTACTAGCAACCCCCAAAAAACTGCATCAAAAATTTTGGAGCCACGCCCCCCATTCCGCCCCCAGCCTCCCCCCATCCCCGAATTTTGAAATCAGAAAAGCCTATATCTCCCACAGTTTTTGAGCTATAGCCACCAAATTTGGTGCCAAGATAGGTGATGATAACCCCCAAAACTGCATCAAAAGATTGGATACCACGCCCACCAATACTGCCCTAGCCGCCCCCATCCACCCCAACGCTTCGTCAAAAACGGGAATGCGTGTATCTTCTAGAGTTGTGATGCTAGAGCCACCAAATTTCGAAGGAAGATAACTGGCAACGACCCCCAAAAATCTGCATCAAAGTTTTGGAGCCACGCCCACCCATTACGCCCCCAACCCCCGCATTTTGAAATCAGAAATGGCTATATCTCCCACAGTTTTTAAGCTATAGCCACCAAATTTGGTGCCAAGATAGGTGATGATGACCCTACAAAAACTGCATCAAAAGTTTGGATGCCACGCCCACCGATACTGCCCTAGCCGCCCCCATCCACCCCAACGCTTCGTCAAAAACGGAATGCGTGTATCTTCGAGAGTAGTGGAGCTAGAACCACCAAATTTGGTAGGAAGATAGCTGGCAACGACCCCCAAAAATCGGCATCAAAGTTTTGGAGCCACGCCCTCCATTTCGCCCCCCTTTCCCCACCTTTTACAAACTTTGAGCTAGAGTCACCAAATTTGGTATGAAGATAGCAATTGACATACCACAAAGATCTGCATCAAAAATTTGGATGCCACTACCACCCATACCGCCCCCAGCCCCCCTTTCCCCACTTTTACAAACTTTGAGCTAGAGTCACCAAATTTGGTATGAAAATAGCAATTGACATTCCACAAAGATCTGCATCAAAAATTTGGATGCCATGCCCACCCATACCACCCCAGCTCCCCTTCCCCACTTTTTACAAACTTTGAGCTAGGGTCACCAAATTTGGTATGTAGATAGCAATTGACATTCCACAAACATCTGCATCAAAAATTTGGATGCCACGTCCACCCATACCACCCCCAGCCCCCTTTCCCCACTTTTTACAAACTTTGAGCTAGAGTCAACAAAGTTGGTATGAAGATAGCAATTGACATTTCACAAAGATCTGCATCAAAAATGTTGATGCCACAACTACCCATACTGCCCCCAGCCCCCTTTCTCCACCTTTTACAAACTTTGAGCTAGTCACCAAATTTGCAACGAAGACAGCTTGTGGCATCCCCATCTGCATAGAAAATCTTTAAGGCAGCGTACACCCCTGCCGCATCCGTCCCCCTCTGCAATCAGGCCTCTTTTTACCGGTTTAATACTGGTATCGAGTATGCCGCAGTCGGTTGCGTCCGACTGCAACGTTTCCACTTGTTTAATTCTTAATTTGACCATTTCTTTGCTACTATCTAATATTTTGCTACTTGCATACTTCACGTTAGAATTTATTTTCTCACTTGCAACTACTTTTTGCATTTTTATACTCGATACCGAAGGTAAAGAGTATATTGGGTTTGTGCAATGTCCGTCATGGTGTCCGTCCGTCCGTCCGTCCGTCTGTATGTTCGCAACTTTTTTCCACACCCTTCAAGCTAGAGACTTGAAACTTTCCAATTCTCTTTATCTATGGGATAGTAAATTAAAGTGTCAAGACGGGGGTTCTACGATAACTGCGGGGCTGGCAAATCGATAAATTCGATAACTCAAAACTGATAAATCCACATATTTCTCACATCCTAACAGCTAGAAATACCTTCAAGCTAGAGACTTGAAACTTTCCAAATCTCTTTATCTATGGGAAAGTGAATTAAAGTGTCAAGATGGGGGTTCTACGATAACTGGGAGGCTGGTAAATCGATAAATTCGATAACTCAAAACTGATAAATCCACATATTTCGCACATCCTTACAGCTAGAACTACCAAATTTGGTAAAAAGATAGCTACTAGCAACCCCCAAAAAACTGCATCAAAAATTTTGGAGCCACGCCCACCTATTCCGCCCCCAGCCCCCCCGCATTTTAAAGTAAAAAAAGCCTATAACTCCCACAGTTTTTGAGCTAGAGCCACCAAATTTGGTGCCAAGATAGGTGATGATGACCCCACAAAAATTGCATCAAAAGTTTGGATGCCACGCCCACCGACACTGCCCTAGCCACCCCCATGCACCCCAACGCTTCGTCAAAAACGGGAATGCGTGTATCTTCCAAAGTTGTGGAGCTAGAGCCTCCAAATTTGGTGGGAAGATAGCTGGTAACGACCCCCAAAAAACTGCATCAAAGTTTTGAGTCACGCCCCCGCATTTTGAAATCAGAAATGGCTATATCTCCCACAGTTTTTGAGCTAGAGCCACCAAATTTGGTGCCAAGATAGGTGATGATGACCACCTAAAAACTGCTTTTAAAGTTTGGATGCCACGCCCACCAATACTGCCCTAGCCGCCCCCATCCACCCCAACGCTTCGTCAAAAACGGGAATGCGTGTATCTTCCAGAGTTGTGGAGCTAGAGCCACCAAATTTGGTAGCAAGATAGCTGGCAACGACCCCCAAAAATTTGCATCAAAGTTTTGGAGCCACGCCCTCCATATCGCCCCCCTTTCCGCACTTTTTAAAATTTTCGAGCTAGAGTCACCAAATTTAGTATGAAGATAGCAATTGACATTCCACAAAGATCTGCATGAAAAATTTTGATGCCACGCCCAACCATACTGCCCCCAGCTCCCCTTTCGCTACATTTTACAAACTTTGAGCTAGAGTCACCAAATTTGCAACGAACACAGCTGGTGGCATCCCCATCTGCATCGGATAATTTTTAAGGCAGCGTACACCCCTGCCGCATCCGTTCCCCTTTGAAATGAGGCCTCTTTTTACTTGTTTTAGTACTGGTATCGAGTATACTGCAGTCGGTTGCGTCCGACTGCAACGTTACCACTTGTTTTCTCTAATTTTTCTTCACTGCCTCTTGGTGCCAATTCTTTTGCACTTACTTTGGAAGGTGAATTTTCTGTATTTTTTATCTTTTTTCTTTTTCTTTCCGCACTTTTAATCACTCTGAGAGGCCTATGAAACACTTTTTAGGGACATTTGAAACAAAAACAAGTGGAAACGTTGCAGTCGGACGCAACCGACTGCGGCATACTCGATACCAGAATTAAAACCGGTAAAAAGAGGCCTGAATGCAAAGGGTTACGGATGCGGCAGGGGTGTACGCTGCCTTAAAGATTCTCCGATGCAGATGGGGATGCCACCAGCTATATTCCTTCCAAATTTGGTGACTCTAGCTCAAAGTTTGTAAAAGGTGTGGTAAGGGGGGGGGCGGACTGGGGCGGTATGGGTAGTTGTGGCATCAAAACTTTTGTTGCAGATCTTTCTGAAATGTCAATTGCTATCTTCATACCAAATTTGGTGACTCTAGCTCAACATTTGTAAAGGTGGGGAAAGGGGGGCTGGGGGCGGTTTGGGTGGGCGTGGCATCCAAATTTTTGATGCAGATCTTTGTAAAATGTCAATTGCTATCTTCATACCAAATTTTGTGACTCTAGCTGGAAATTTGTAAAAAGTGGGGAAAGGGGGGCTGGGGGCGGTATGGGTGGGCGTGGAATCAAAATTTTTGATGCAGATCTTTCTGAAATGTCAATTGCTATCTTCATACCAAATTTGGTGACTCTAGCTCGAAAATTGTAAAAAGTGGGGAAAGGGGGGCGAAATGGAGGGCGTGGCTCCAAAACTTTGATGCAGATTTTTGGGGGTCGCTATCTTCCTACCAAATTTGGTGGCTCTAGCTCCACACATCTGGAAGATACACGCATTCCCGTTTTTGACGAAGCGTTGGGGTGGATGGGGGCGGCTAGGGCAGTATTGGTGGGCGTGGCATCCAAACTTTTGAAGCAGTTTTTAGGTGGTCATCATCACCTATCTTGGCACCAAATTTGGTGGCTCTAGCTCAAAAACTGTGGGAGATATAGCCATTTCTGATTTCAAAATGCGGTGGTCTGGGGGCGGAATGGGTGGGCGTGACTCCAAAACTTCGATGCAGTTTGTTGGGGGTCGTTACCAGCTATCTTCCCACCAAATTTGGAGGCTCTAGCTCCACAACTCTGGAAGATACACGCATTCCCGTTTTTGACGAAGCGTTGGGGTTGATGGGGGCTGCTAGGGCAGTATTGGTGGGCGTGGCATCCAAACTTTTGATGCAGTTTTTGAGGGGTCATCATCACCTATCTTGGCACCAAATTTGGTGGCTATAGCTCAAAAACTGTGGGAGATATAGGCTTTTTTGACTTTAAAATGCGGGGGGGCTGGGGTGGAATGTGGGGGCGTGGCTCCAAAATTTTTGATGCAGTTTTTTGGGGGTTGCTAGTAGCTTTCTTCTTACCAAATTTGGTACTTCTAGCTGTAAGGATGTGCGAAATATGTGGATTTATCGGTTTTGAGCTATCGAATTTATCGATTTGCCAGCCCCCCAGTTATCGTAGAACCCCCATCTTGACACTTTAATTTACTATCCCATAGATAAAGAGATTTGGAAAGTTTCAAGTCTCTAGCTTGAAGGGTGTGGAAAAAAGTTGCGTTCATACAGACGGACAGACGGACAGACACCATGACGGACATTGCACAAACTCAATATACTCTTTACCTTCGGTATCGAGTATAAAAATATAACTTAAAAAAAACTGAAACTAGGTGTAAGGTTTCTGCCGGTAGAGAGAATTATATAGTTTTAAAACGTTTTTATGATGTCTTTGCTAGATTTGGGTTTGTTGGACCCCACAGTTTTTTTTTTTATACTCGATACCGAAGTTAAAGAGTATATTGGGTTTGTGCAATGTCCGTCATGGTGTCCGTCCGTCCGTCCGTCCGTCCGTCCGTCCGTCTGTATGTGTCCAATTTTTTTCCACACCATTCAAGCTAGAGATTTGAAACTTTCCAAATCTCTTTATCTATGGGAAAGTGAATTAAAGTGTCAAGATGGGGGTTCTACGATAGCTGGGGGGCTGGCAAATCGATAAATTCGATAACTCAAAACTGATAAATCCACATATTTCGCACATCCTTACAGCTAGAACTACCAAAATTGGTAAAAAGATAGCTACTAGCAACCCCCAAAAAACTGCATCAAAAATTTTGGATCCACGCCCACCCATTCCGCCCCCAGCCTCCCCGCAATTTAAAGTAAAAAAAGCCTATAACTGCATCAAAAGTTTGGATGCCACGCCCACCGACACTGCCCCTAGCCACCCCCATGCACCCCAACGCTTCGTCAAAAACGGGAATGCGTGTATCTTCGAAAGTTGTGGAGCTAGAGCCTCCAAATTTGGTGGGTAGATAGCTGGTAATGACCCCCAAAAAACTGCACCAAAGTTTTGGAGCCACGCCCACCCATTACGCCCCCAGCCCCCCGCATTATGAAATCAGAAATGGCTATATCTCCTACAGTTTTTGAGCTAGAGCCACCAAATTTGGTGCTAAGGTAAGTGATGATGACCTTCTGAAAACTGCATCAAAAGTTTGGATGCCACGCTCACCAATACTGCCCTAGCCGCCCCCATCCACCCCAACGCTTCGTCAAAAACGCGAATGCGTGTATCTTCGAGAGTAGTGGAGCTAGAGACTCCAAATTTGGTGGGAAGATAGCTGGCAACGACCCCCAAAAGTTTTGGATTCAAGCTCACCCATTCCGCCCCCCTTTCCCCACCATTAACAAAATTTTAGCTTGAGTCACCAAATTTGGTATGAAGATAGCAATTGACATTTTACAAAGATCTGCATCAAAAATTGGGATGCCACGCCCACCCATACCGCCCCCAGCCCCCCTTTCCCCATCATTTACAAACTTTGAGCTAGAGTCACCAAATTTGGTATGAAGATAGCAATTGACATTTCACAAAGATCTGCATCAAAAATTGGGATGCCACGCCCACCCATACCGCCCCCAGCCCCCCTTTCCCCACTTTTTACAAACTTCGAGCTAGAGTTATAAAATTTGGTATGAAGATAGCATTTCACAAAGATCTGCATCAAAAATTGGGATGCCACGTCCACCCATACCGCCCCCAGCCCCCCTTTCCCCAATATTTACAAATTTCCAGCTAGAGTCACCAAATTTGGTATGGAGATAGCAATTGACATTTCACAAAGATCTGCATTAAAAATTTGGATGCCACGCCCACCCATACCGCCCTTTCCCCACATTTTACAAGCTTTGAGCTAGAGTCACCAAATTTGCAACGAAGACAGCTGGTGGCATCCCCATCTGTATCGGAGAATCTTTAAGGCAGCGTACACCCCTGCCTCATCCGTACCCCTTTGCAATGAGGCCTCTTTTTACCGGTTTTAATACTGGTATCGAGTATACCGCAGTCGGTCCGACTGCAACGTTTCCACTTGTTTTTTGTAAGTTTTTGACATGCGTGACTTTAGTTGGCGTTAGGTTATGTTTCACTGATTGCACTGCACTTTGGCACGATTTTTGGGCACTGTTGCAAGGTTCTCTTTGTTCTGCTGCGCTGCTACAGGTCTGGCTTGCGTTGATGTGCGATCTGCGCAGATAAAAGCTTTCAAGTGTAAAGTATTTGTTGTGTAAAGTATTCATTTGCGATTTCTATCGATTGTTTATGTTATGTTATGTTCGTGTATACCGATATATTGTAAGCTGATCTTGCCTCTGTCTCTTTTCCGGTTAACCTGACGCTGAACACATGTATATGTAACAGCTGCCGAAAAGAATCGATGAAAAGAGAAACCATCGCGCCTATTTGAATAAATAATTATAGCTATTACAACTCAGAAGTGGGATACCCGCAACGCCCAATCCGTTTTTCGACGCCCGATACAACATGGGCCTTAACAAGGAGGAGATGGTTCATCTGCTAAAGTCACATAAGGTGGAAGTGCCGCCGCTAGCGACGATACAGCAAATCCGCAAACTTGTTTCGGAGCTGCCCAAAGTTGCCGCTGCCTCGCCATCGGCTGTACCAGTGATGACCCCGCTGCCCACCGTGCCTGTTGCTGACCCGCTTCCTGCCGTCCCAGAGCTGACCCTGCCGTCAACTACTCCTGCTGATGCCCCACTGCCAACAGCCTTTACTGATGCCCAGCTGTCTGCCGTCCCAACTCAAACACTGCCGTCAACTGCCTCCGCTGCCGCCTCGCCATCTGCCGTCCCAACACTAGCACTGCCGTCAACTGCTCCTGCCGCCGCCTTGCTGTCTGCTGTGACCGTGTCAACTCTGCCGTCAACTGCCTCTGCTGCCACCTCGCTGTCCGTCGAATCGGAGTCAATGCCGCCATTTACTGCTACGGCTGCTGCCTTGCCGTCGGCTGCTCTAGCAGTAGCCCAACTGCCAGTGCCCGTAAATTTAAACGAGCAGTTGGCTAATTTACGCAAGCAGAAGGAAATATTGGAATTGCAGCAGCAAATACAACAGCAGCTCAAGGAAATATTAATACATGAGTTTGGGCGATCGAGAAGCACGGAGGAAGTGTACGCAGCGCTGCGGAGCCGACGCCTTAGGCCAGGAGAGGGATACCTGCGATACGCAATCGAGATGCAGGAGATAGCGATGATGAGTGCAACTATCCTTGAGGCTGAGTTGGTGGACCTCATCATCGATGGATTGCGAGACAGCTCGCCAGCCGTGGGCATGCTATATGCAGTCCGGACAATCGACGACCTGAAGACACTGCTGAAAAGATATGAGAGACGTCGAGTCCAGGCAAATACAAGCCGACAAGTGGCTGCCGTACACCAGCCCCCGCCTCGACAACCCGCTGGTTCTCTGCTGTCCACGACCGCCGCCCCTGCCGCAAGAGATGTGCGGTGTTATAATTGTTTATCGTTCGGACATTACAAATCGCAGTGCCCAAAGCCGATGAGGCCAGCAAATTCCTGCTTTAAGTGCGGGAAACCGGATCACATATACCAGAACTGCCCATTTAAGATTGGAAATGCCGTCGCCACCAATTCTGCCGCTGCCGACGCCCTCACCCCCTTCCTGCTGCAAAGACGCCTTAGTAGATAAGGTAGAACATCTACAGATGGTGAGTGTTGCCTTTATGTCAAATCAAGTGAAAAGCAGTGAGTTTCCAAATATTTTTTTCCTCCTGGATTCGGGTAGTCCTAGAAGTTTTATTCGGGAATCTGAAGTGCCTTCCGTGTTGAAACTAAAGTCAACCCCGTTAAACTGCCGTGGGTTGGGGAACAACCAACTTACGTCTCTGGGAAAAGTCCAGTGTGCCATACGCATTTTTGCTCAAACAGTATTACATACATGTGATGTACTGCCGAATAGTGCTACTAACTTGCCAATGATTTTGGGCAGAGATTTTTTTTGCAAAACTAATATAAAACAAGTGGAAACGTTACAGTCGGACGCAACCGACTGCGGCATACTCGATACCAGTATTCAAACCGTTTAAAAGAGGCCTGACTGCAGAGGGGTACGGGTGCGGCAGAGGTGTACACTGCCTAAAAGATTTTCCGATGCAGATGAGGATGCCACAAGCTATCTTCCTTACAAATTTGATGACTCTAGCTCAAAGTTTGTAAATTTGTTGGGAAAGGGGAGCTGGGGGAGGTATGGGTGGGCGTGGCATCCAGATTTGTGATGCAGATCTTTGTGGAATGTCAGTTGCTATCTTCATACCGAATTTGGTGACTCTAGCTCGAGATTTGTAAAAGGTGGGGAAAGGGGGGCTGAGGGCGGTATAGGTGGGCGTGGCATCCAAATTTTTGCTGCAGATCTTTGTGGAATGTTAATTGCTATCTTCATACCAAATTTGGTGACTCTAGCTAAAATTTTGTAAAATGTGGGGAAAGGGGGGCTGGGGCCTTATGGGTGGGCGTGGCATCAAAATTTTTGATGCAGATCTTTGTAAAATGTCAATTGCTATCTTCATACCAAATTTGGTGACTCTAGCTCGAAGTTTGTAAAAAGAGTGGAGAGGGGGGCTGGGGGCTGGGGGTGGTATGGGTGGGCGTGGCATCCAAATTTGTGATGCAGATCTTTGTGGAATGTCAATTGCTATCTTCATACCAAATTTGGTGACTCTAGCTCAAAGTTTGTAAATGATGGGGAAAGGGGGGCTGGGGGCGGTATGGGTGGGTGTGGCATCCAAATTTTTGCTGCACATCTATGTGGGATGTCAATTGCTATCTTCATAACAAATTTGGTGACTCTAGCTAAAAGTTTGTAAAAGGTGGGGAAAGGGGGCGAAATGGGTAAGAATGGCTCCAAAACTTTGATGCAGATTTTTGGGGGTCAATGCCAGCTATCTTCCTACCAAATTTGGTGGCTCTAGCTCCACAACTCTGGAAGATACACGCATTCCCGTTTTTGACGAAGCGTTGGGGTGGATGGGGACGGCTGGGGCAGTATTGGTGGGCGTGGCATCCAAACTTTTGATGCAGTTTTTGGGGGTCATCATCACCTTTCTTGCCACCAAATTTGGTGGCTCTAGCTCAAAAACTGTGGGAGATATAGCCATTTCTGATTTCAAATTGCGGGGGGCTGGGGGCGGAATGGGTGGGTGTGGCTCCAAAACTTTGATGCAGTTTGGGGTCGTTACCAGCTATCTTCCCACCAAATTTGGAGGCTCTAGCTCTACAACTCTGGAAGATACACGCATTCCCGTTTTTGACGAAGCGTTGGGGTGGATGGGGGCGGCTAGGACAGTATCGGTGGGCGTGGCATCCAAACTTTTGATGCAGTTTTGGGGGTCATCATAACCTATCTTGGCACTAAATTTGGTGGCTCTAGCTCAAAAACTGTAGGAGATATAGCCATTTCTGATTTCAAATTGCGGTGGGGCTGGGGGCGGAATGGGGGGCGTGGCTCCGAAATTTCTGATGCAGTTTTTTGGGGGTTGCTAGTAGCTATCTGCTTACCGACTTTGGTAGTTCTAGCTGTAAGGATGTGCGAAATATGTGGATTTATCGGTTTTGAGTTATCGAATTTATCGATTTGCCAGCCCCCCATTTATCGTAGAACCCCCATCTTGACACTTTAATTTACTATCCCATAGATAAAGAGAACTGGAAAGTTTCAAGTCTCTAGCTTGAAGGGTGTGGAAAAAAGTTGCGAACATACGGACGGACAGACGGACAGACGGACGGACACCATGACGGACATTGCACAAACCCAATATACTCTTTACCTTCGGTATCGAGTATAATTATGCAAGTTTAAGATCAAATATACCAGAAGTCAACTGCTGGTCTTAAATAAATATAAAATTATTTGTAACGAGAAACTCACTGCTGTACTTAGTTCACTTGATTTGTTCAAAACAGATGTCAAACGCACAATGACCAAAAATGAGTCAACCCGGTCCCTTAATGAAAATGAGTTTATGCCTTCCGAATCACAGTCGTGTACCACTGAAAGAGAGTGTTCCTTCATGTCTGAGAATTTGCTGGGTGATGCCCTAGCAGCCATTAATGCAATCGAGTTACCTGCTGTTAGTGAAAATGAGTTTAATATAGAGCCTACTCTGCCGTTAGAACAACCTGCAAAGTTGCAATCTGCTATTTCCGCCTCTTATGTTGATGTCCCTTCCGAACTGATTAAACCAACCAATTACGAGATGAAAATCGAATTGACAAGTCAGACTCCTATTTTCTGCCGCCCCCGCCGATTATCCCATCACGAGCGCAACGAAGTGCGCCAAATATGTGATGACTTATTTACTGCTGGCATTGTCCGTCATAGTAGTTCCCCTTACGCTTCTGCTATAGTGCCCGTTAGGAAAAAAGATAATACCTTAAGAAAATGTGTTGACTATCGCCCGATGAACAAAATTACTGTCCGTGACCACTTTCCAATTCCGCTGTTAGAGGATTGTGTTGAACATCTGGGGGGCAAATCTTACTTTACTGTACTAGATTTAGAGAGTGGATTTCACCATGTCAAAATGCATCCTGATTCGATTAAATACACTGCCTTTGTAACAGCTGATGGCCAATTTGAGTACGTACGCATGCCGTTTGGCTTATGTAATGGTCCCCAGCTTTCGCTAGATTTGTATACTTTGTGCTGAAGGACTGGATCAACAAAGGTCAATTAGTGATTTACATGGACGACATATTAATCGCGTCGAGTGGTTTTGAAACCCATCTGCAAGTGCTGAAGGAGACACTTAAACTTAACGAGTGAATGGGTTACGCCTTAAATTGTCTAAGTGTCGTTTTGCGCACAAGGAGTTGGAATATTTGGGGTATTTAGCGAACTCTTCCGGTATCACCCCGAAACCAGGTCACCTTCAAGCCATAAAAAGTCTGCCGGAACCCCGGGATAGGAAATAATTGGAACGCTGTTTGGGTCTCTTTTCTTACTTCCGCCGTTTTGTACCCAACTTTGCCAAAATTGCTTATCCGATGTCGCGCCTGCTGAAAAAAGATGCCCCTTACGTTTTTTCTGATGAGTGTCTTAAATCATTCCGAACACTGCAGTCCAAACTGATCGAGTCACCAGTGCTGTCTATTTATAACCCGAAGTCTGAAACTGAATTACATTGTGATGCTAGTTCTGCCAGTTTTGGAGCGATGCTCCTGCAGAAACAAACTGATGATAAATTTCATCCTGTGTGTTATTTTTCAAAGACCGCTTCCGTCCCAGAATCCAAATTGCATAGTTATGAATTGGAAACCTTGGCTATCGTTTACGCCTTAAAACGCTTTGAGACATATCTGAAGTTCATTCCGTTTAAGATAATTACACATTGCAATTCATTAGCGTTAACCCTTAAATATGGTGGATCTTCCGCGAAAATTGCCCGCTGGGCATTACTTTTAGAAAATTATAACTACACCATTGTACATCGTTCCGGTATTTGTATGCCTCATGTTGATGCACTTAGTAGATTAGAAACTTCTGCATATGTGGACGATGTGAACCTAGATTTCCTACTACAACTGACGCAAAACCGTGATTCAGAAATTGTCAATTTTCGGAATGTCCTGGAGAACCAAGAAGTTGCTGGGTTTGAGTTGCAAGATGGTGTCGTATATCGCCGATCACCGACTAACGTACTTCAGCTCTATGTCCCTGCCGAAATGATTAACAGTGTCATACGAACAGTGCATGAGAAGCTGGGCCATCTTGCCACTGAAAAGTGTTGTACACAGATTAAAAAACATTATTGGTTTCCGTATATGAAATCTTACGTTAACAACTTTATTAAAAACTGCCTCAAATGTATTTACTATTCCCCTTCCGCTAATAATAGTAATGCTACCTTGCATAGCATTCCGAAAACCCCTCTGCCATTTGATACTCTTCATATTGACCACTTGGGACCCCTTCCGCCAACACCGTCTAGGAAAAAATATCTTCTTGTGGTCATTGATGCCTTTACGAAATTTGTCAAATTGTACCCTGCCGCTACAACTAGTTCCAGAGAAGTATGTCACACCTTAGAGACGCAGTATTTCCCCAACTATAGTCGACCTCGCCCAATTGTTAGCGATCGAGGTACGTGCTTCACTTCCGCCGAATTCGCTGATTTTCTGCAGTCCCACCATATAATCCATGTCCAGAATGCCACTTCCTCCCCTCGTGCTAATGGGCAAGCGGAACGTGTCAACCGTGTCTTAAGCCCTATGCTTGCTAAATTGGCCGAACCATTGGATCATGCTGATTGGGTGAAGCAACTTCCGAAAATTGAGTTTGCCTTGAATAATTCCATCCACTCCACAACTAAATTTGCACCCTCCGTCCTCCTTTTTGGTGTCGAACAGCGCGGTGCTGTTATAGATGAGTTAACTGAGCGTTTGGATGATAGGCTTACTGATGAAGTGTCCCTAATAGATACCCGTAAAATTGCCCTTCAGAACATTGTCAAGTCTCAGGAGTATAATACAGAGTACTTTAACAAATATCATCGCCCTGCCGTTAATTTTAAGGAAGGTGATTTCGTCGTCATCAAGAATGTTGATACGACGGCTGGCATAAACAAAAAACTCATTAAGCGATACCGCGGTCCCTATGTCATCCATAAGAAACTCCCAAATGATCGGTATGTCATCCGAGATGTTGAAGGCTCCCAGCTCAAACAGCTTCCGTATGATGGTGTGCTGGAGTCATCGAAACTAAAATTATGGCTCACGTCTGATTAAAATTATGCTTTCGATGTCTGACTGCAGGCAACACCCACCGTTTGGTATGGCTTCAAGCCCTCTTTGATATATAGTGGGTGGAATCGAGGTCGATTCCCTGTCAGGACGGCCGAGTTGTAAAGTATTTGTTGTGTAAAGTATTCATTTGCGATTTCTATCGATTGTTTATGTTATGTTATGTTCGTGTATACCGATATATTGTAAGCTAGTATTAAGGTATCGCTGTTAGTATTAAGTTTTATCTGAAAGTGTGGTTCGGCCACACTGATCTTGCCTCTGTCTCTTTTCCGGTTAACCTGACGCTGAACACATGTATATGTAACAGCTGCCGAAAAGAATCGATGAAAAGAGAAACCATCGCGCCTATTTGAACAAATAATTATAGCTATTACACAAGCTTTTTCGCCTGCACTGATACTGATCTTGCTTGGGTTGAGGTGCGATCTACGCAAATATCAGCTGCCAAGCTTTTCACCTGCACTGTGGCAAAGTTTTCGCTGCAGAATTAAATATTTTTATGTTGCATTAACACAATGCCAACGGTCAGAATTAATTATTCGCGCTTACCAAAAATTGCGACTGCAACCAAATCCGTATATAAGTAGATTTCAAAGCTACGCAAATATGATTATATATATTTATAAAAAATACATTTTGCTGACCCTGTTTGCCATATAAAAATATTCCTTTTATATTTCACGCCCCGCGTGCTTCCTGTAGGTTAAGGACGATAGAACGAAGTCAAGGTTTGCGTCTGCTGCTAGGTCTGGTCCAAATCGAAAAGATCGGATCTCGCCTAACCTGCTTCTTTTATACCCCCCTTTAGCCGGATATAGCCGAGTGTCTAATTGTCAACTCTCTCAAAATAAACTCACCACTGCCACAGTTGCAAGCTTCGATAAAAGCAAAGTTGCATTTACTAACGATAATTAGTGACTGCGCGCCAAAATACATATTTCAAAAAAATGTTTAATTTTTTTTTAAAATTATTTTTCCAAATTTAATGTGCCCATTACATACAGTTGCGGCAAAAAAAATAGCACCATGACATAAATTTTCCTTTATTGATCATTTGTTTAATAACTATTCATATATTTAACTTGCTTAAGGCTTTTATTTTTACTTTAGGCTCTAATTTATCGAAATACAATGTCGTCGATAATAGCATGAAATTGAAATATTAACATTAAGAATGTGAACGTTGAACATTTTAGGCGGCAACAAAAATAGCATTATTTCAAAAATAACTTAAGAAAACGAAAAAAAAACTAAAAAAAAACGGGAAGTTCTGGAATATTTGTATTCATTTGTATTCTTCATCGATATAGTGTGTTAATATTTGGTTGTAAAACCTTTGGCAGCAATGACAGCAGCACAACGTCTCGTCATAGAATTGACCAAATTTTGGCACCTTTCCCGTGGAATACTGCTCCATGATTCTTGAATGGTAGACCATAGCTCCTGATTATTCCTTCGTTTTGCATTGGAAACATATTTTTTTTTCACATCAGACCAAAGATTCTCTATCGGGTTTAAGTCTGGAGACTGAGCAGGCCAGTCCATTAGGTGAAGGGACCTGTCTTGAAACCACTTACGAGCTTTCTTGCTGGTATGTTTAGGGTCGTTATCCTGTTGGAAGACCCACAACAACGGCATTTCGTATTCCGCATAAGGCAGCATCACTGTTTGCAAAATATCGCAATAGACATGTTGATCCATAATACCTTTTATCCAATGTATTGGACCCACTCCGTAATAAGAAAAGCATGCCCAAACCATGATACTCGTTCCACCGTGTTTTATGGTCTTGCAGGTGAAACTCGGGCGGTATTCCGAACTGGGGGGTCACCGTACATAGGATCGAGATCCACTTCCTCCAAATAGCACGATTTTGCTTTCATCCGACCATAGGATGTTTCTCCACTTTTCTGCCGGCCAATTCAGGTGCTCTTTGGCAAACTCTATTCTTTTTGCCACATGCTTCGCATTCAAAAGTGGAACTTTTCTCGGACTACGGGCACTTAATTTATAATCTTTTAAGCGATTCCGAACTGTCCTAATGCAAGCCGATATGTTAAGCTCCTTCTTTAGCTCAGTAGCCGGCTTAAAGGGGGCCTTCTTGCACTCGCGAACCAGTCTGTTCACCAGCAAATTAGACATTGCGACTTTTCTACCGCGTGTTTCTGGGTTATTTTTAAAATTTAATGTATTACTAATCATTTTGTTGGAGCAACCGACGATTCGCCCCACCTGAGCGTAGGTGTTGCCTTCCTCGATAAGCTTTTTAAGGATTTTCCTCTTTTCGTCACTACAATGCTTTCCGCGACCCATAATTAATAATTTTTTTAACTTAATGATAGTCTGGCGAGTCGACTATTCAATACGACGCATTTACTATCTGCAGACACAACAACAATCATCATGTCGCCGAACACCTGCAGTCTGTTCCTCGGAATCTCAAAAAATCCGTTATCAGTGCTATTTTTGTTGCCGCCTAAAATGTTCAACGTTCACATTCTTAATGTTAGTATTTCAATTTCATGCTATTATCGACGACACTTGCATTGTATTTCGATAAATTAGAGCCTAAAGTAAAAATAAAAGCCTTAAGCAAGTTAAATATATGAATAGTTATTAAACAAATGATCAATAAAGAAAAATGTATGTCATGGTGCTATTTTTTTTTTGCCGCAGCTGTATGTCATTCCATTCTGGTAATATTATTATTTTGTTTTTATTATGTTGTTATTTCATTTTTAATTTTATTCTTTTGTGTTATTTGACTTTATATATTGCCTTTAAATTTAAGGGTTTTGCCTCTCAATTTTTGAACCGAGACATAGTATTTTTATTTCTGTAATGCATAAACGTAAGCATCCTTGATCCCATATAGTATGTTTATTCTTGATCAATATTTAGATCAGCACCGTAGGCTTCCTAGATCTGTGTGTCTGTATCTATGCAAACTATTTTATCAGCTTTTAGGTATCGAGATTAAATTTTGCTCAGAATCTAATCGCTGCCTTAAACACATGAGTGATACAACTTTCACACTTAAGGAGCATTAGATCTTTTCGTTTTAAAGTGCTGAGCTTGGTAGGTTATACAGTTAAAACAATTAGTGGAAAGATGGAACTGTCTTATAGAATTTCTTATACATTATTAGTTGCTTCTTTCCCTATCGCTTTGAGATTATAACATAACTTAATGGAGTGTGCTGTATGTTCCTGATAGTTTGCTGATTATTGTTGTTAATTATTATTTTGTTTATTTATTTCTTTTACATCTCATATAGTATTTTTCTCTTATGTTTCTTTTTTCGCTTCACTTCTATACTTACTGTAAGTTCAAGAGCGTTTTCTTGACTGTTGCTATGTTTCTATAAAATGTGTCGGGGGTGTTTATTTCCATACAAAAGTAATTTAGATTTATTGCTTAAGGTTATCTTTGCTGCACCACAAAGTTCACGTGCGATCGACTTCAGGTATAATTTTCAACTCGTTCTCATGTTCTTATTCACTCCTCTCAATTGCATTTCATTCACAATAGTTGTGAGAGAGTGAGTAATGTTAACTTAAACTAACAGATTTGGGCGCTTTAACTTTAACAGTGTTTAGCCGCTATATTCAAATATTCATACAAAATGTTAAATTCTAATTATTGGGTTCTGACCCAACATTCCGGCCTCCTTGAAAGTATGTGCTTGACTTTCAAGAAACTGGTATCAATGCGAGTTTGCGTATGGGTCGGCGAATAACTCCCTTGGAGGTGCGGACTTCGGCTACACGTACGAGGTTGTCCTTTCCAGGGATGCTATTGATGACGCGACCAAGAAGCCACCGCTGTGGCGGCAAGTTATCTTCGTGCACGATGACCATGTCACCAACGGATATGTTTGGTGATGTCTTGGTCCAGTTCGTGCGGACTTGAAGCTCATTGATGTAATCGTGCGACCATCGTCGCCAAATTTGCTGCTTAATAGCGGTTACCCGTTGCCAGCGCTCTAGAGTGTCCAATTTAGCATCCGGTATCGGATTCTCGGGAAGTGCACGGAGTGATTCACCGATTAAAAAGTGACCAGGTGTGAGCGCGGTAAAATCGTTCGGGTCCGAGGAGAGTGGTGACAAGGGTCGAGAGTTTAGTATTGCCTCCACTTCAGCGACAGCAGTGGTAAGCTCTTCGAAGGTGAGCCTGGTGTCCCGAAGTGTGCGGTTGAGCAGTCCCTTGACGCTTTTAACTGCTGCCTCCCATATGCCCCCGAAGTGTGGGGCCCTGGGCGGAATAAAATGAAAATTAATAAATTCAGAGTTACAAAAGTTGGTGATTGAGTGAACTGTTTCGTTCTTGAAGAGAAACAGCTTCAGCGCCTCAAGCCTGTTGTTTGCCCCTGTGAAGTTCGTTGCGTTGTCACAGAAGATATCTGCCGGGAGTCCGCGTCGGGCGATCAATCGCTTGAGCGCTGCAATGAAGCTATCCGTTGTGAGATCGGATACGACTTCGGCGTGTATTGCCTTAGTGGCAAAGCAAATAAAGACCGCTATGTAGGCCTTTGTGGGTGGTTTTCCGCGAATGCGCATAAAGACATTGACTGGGCCACAGAAGTCTATGCCGCACCGCGAAAATGGTCTTGACGGCGTGAGACGGTCCTTCGGTAACTGTCCCATGAGCTGTCCTTGAAGAGTTGGTCGGTAGCGTACGCAGTGTACGCAAGATCGAACGACTCGGCGTGCCAAGTCACGAGCGTTGACTATCCAAAATTGTAGGCGCACCAGAGCAACAAGTGATTTTGGTCCTGCATGATAGTTCTGCCGATGAATATGGCGTACATACAGCTCCACGAACGAATCCTTGCTTGGTAGTAGAATGGGATGCTTCTGGGTGTCTGGCATAGTTGCCAGTTCCAAACGACCTCCAACCTTTATTAGCTCAAAACCATCCGTGACTTGTAAGAAGGGACAAAGGCTTTTGAGCTTGTTGTGCACTGGCTGGCTCTTACGCAGCAGTGACATTTCCTCAGTGAAGTGTTTGACTTGAATGTTCCAAACGATGCAGTAGAGAGCACGCTGCAATTCCATGGGGGTTGGCAACGGCTTATCAAACGACGAAAGGTTTCGGATGCGATGAGTGAATCGAAACATCCAAGCAACCATAAGTAAGCATCTGCGATAAGAGCTGATTCCGTAGACACCAGTAAGAAGTTGGTTGCTGCTGATTGCTACGACAAAGGCTGACTTTCGCTTTTCTAGATTGATCACGTCCATGTCTATGCTATCTCGAGTACTGATTGGCCAATGTTGCTCATCTAGGCGTAAAAACGAAGGTCCCTCGAACCATATAGACTGATGCAAATCAGTCACTGTACATCCTCTAGACAACAGATCTGCTGGGTTGCAGTGTGTTGGAACATGCTTCCAGTAGCAATCTGACGTGAGCTCTTGAATTTCTGATATACGGTTACCGACAAAGGTTGACAATGTGGCAGAGTGCTGCCGAATCCAGTGGAGGACTATCTGTGAATCGCACCATAGGAATATTGTTGGCTGCTTGTCCGAGAAGATTCCAGATATCTTGCGATTGAGTTGTGAAAGCAGATGAGCTCCACTCAGCTCCAATTTAGGTAACGACAATTTTTAGTTGGGGCAACTCGTGACCTTGATGTGACAAGCTGTACCTTAAGCGAGCCATCTAGCCCAAGCAAGCGCGTGTAGATACAACAGCCATACGCCCTGATGGAGGCGTCACAGAATCCATGTATCTGTAGGCTGTGTAGAGTTGGTTGCAGGCAGTAGCGAGGTACTGCTACTGTTTCTAACGACGAGAGTGATGAGAGCAACGATGCCCATGCTGTTTGGATGCCTTGGGGAACAGATTCGTCCCAATGTAGTCGAAGTAGCCACAGCTCTTGCAGAATGATTTTAGCGACTATGATGACAGGCGTGACGAGTCCCAAAGGGTCAAACAACGATGAAGCGATCGACAAAATTGTGCGTTTGGTGACCAATTCCGAGCTACGTCTTGGAGAGAATGAGAACGTAAACGTGTCCAATCGTTGGTCCCACTTCAGACCAAGAGTACTGGTAATTGTGTCGTTATCCAAATTTAGATCCTTAATTGTGCGGTCATCTACGAAATCTATGTGGTTAGAATGCCATTTTGCGAGTTCAAAATGACCATCCTTGAGAACGGCTGTGACTTCTTTCTTGATTTGATGGAGGGCTTCGACAGTGTCCGCTCCACCAAGGAAGTCGTCGACATAAAACGATGATTTGATGGTCTTAGCACCAAGCTTAAATGTATCCATGTGTTGATCTGCTAGATATGCCATACTACGTATGGCTAAGTATGGTGCGGCGGCGGTACCATAAGTTACCGTATTTAGTTCGAAGGTGCGAACTGGTTCAGATGGCGAAGCTCTCCAGAGTATGTATTGAAACTTGCGATCCTCTGCAGCCACATGAACCTGACGGAACATTTTGACGATATCTGCAGTAATCGCGTACTGATGAGTTCGAAAACGTAGTAGCAGTGTGTAGAGATCGGGTTGGATAGTCGGTCCAACCATAAGCAATTCATTAAGCGATTTTTGAGACGTTGTTTGACACGAAGCGTCAAAGACAACCCTCAATTTTGTTGATGTGCTACTTGGCTTGAGCACGCAATGATGCGGGATATAATAATGCGGAGTGTGCAGCTGTGGGAGCTCTACCAGGCTCATGTGTCCTAAGTCTTCAAACTCCTGCATGAAAGTTACGTATTTTGACCTGACCTCAGGCCTTTTGGCGAGACTGCGTTCGAGTGCGTGAAATCGTCTGCTTGCAGTGTCGAACGATGATCCAAGCATGCTTGAGTCATCCTTAAATGGGAGTCGAACAACTATGCGACCATCAGGTGAGCGATGAACGGTTTTGGTGTATGATTCCTCACAGTTGCGCTGCTCTGGCGTAAGTGTATCCGACTCCTTGTGGACATCCTCGATGCGCCACAAGCGTTCCAAATTTTTGCTGATAGCTTCGTCTGCAGTCAGCGAGTATTGATGAAGTGTCCCGGGGATGGCTTGGCATCGACCAGAGACTACCCATCCTAGTAAGGTTTTCTGAAGCACGGGCAGCTGATGACCAAGCTTGATTTGGCCAACTGCCAGTATGTCGAAGAAGGTCTCCGTGCCTAGAAGCAAATCGATGCGTCGCGACTTATTGAAGTCGTCATCTGCCAGTAACGAATTTGCTGGCAGATTCCATGTAGATATATCAATTTCCGAGTCCGGATGATATGCGATATGCGGCGTAACGCAGAAGTCGAGCTGAAGCTCAAACTCGTTATGCCGTGATTTGATTGTAGTGGAGGTGCGATGCTTAATGTGGGTTCGCGACTCGCCGATGCTGCGAATCTCCAAATCGCGGAGCGTCTGGGCAAACTCTTCGGATATAAAGTTTACCTGCGAGCATGAGTCCAACAGAGCGCGTCCTACCTTGTAGCATCCAGAGGAATCCTTTACAAAGACCAATGCTGTGGCTAATATGACACAATCCGAGCGTATGTCTGAATGCGTATGCGCGACTGCACTCTGAGCTGGCGAGACAGTTAAGCCAGGTTGGAAAGTTGACGTCTGTGTCGATGTTGAGCCCGGTGCGTCTCGATGTAGCAAAGTGTGATGCGGTAACGAGCAGGCACGGCATCGCTGCTTCGATTGGCATTTCGCTGCGTGATGTCCTTTGTTAAGGCAGTTGATACAAAGTCCAAGCCGCTTTATTGCGTTTAAGCGACTCTCGATGGCAAGATTGATTAATTGAGTACATCTTGATGCTCGATGATCTGTACTAGAGCATATGTTACAAGTTTGTGCTGTACAATTGAATGACGAACTTGTTTGAGGCCGCTGCGAGCGAGGTTTGTGACCACCTTGTTGGCTCACAAACGCGTCAGCAGCCGGCTTTCCAATTGCTTCAAGATACTGACAATGCCGTTCCACAATTTGGATGCAGTTGTCCCACGATGGTAGGGATGTGTAAACAAGAGATTCATTCCATTTTCGCTTCGTCTCCTGGTCCACCTTTCCCATGACTATAAAGATGAGCATGGCCTGGGCAATCTGTGCTTCATTACCCAGCGACAGCAATGAGTTATACAATGCGGAAGCATTGTCGATGAGACTGCGTAACTGTTGGCCATTGGATTTGGCAACGTGCGGCAGTGCGAAGAGCGACGATATGTTATCCAAAAATACTAGTGTTGGGTTGTCGTAGCGATTCTTCAAGTGCTCCAGAGCCTTTGCGTAATTGTCTGAAGTCACTTGGAATGCTCGGACCGTTTCTAGCGCTGGACCACGGAGACAATTTAATAGCTGATTAAACTTCTCAATGGGTGACAAAAAAGGATTGATTTCCCACCACTTGTTTGAACGATGTAATGAAGTTCTGATAATCGGCGTACTTGCCGTCAAATGTTGGCAGAGACAGCCGTGGCAGTTTGACTGAGGATGTATGCCCAACATTTACGGTAGTTTCGTTAACGGTGCTATGTGCGTCAGGTCCGAGCTGTTCCTGAATGCACACCTTGGTGCGAATAAATATTTCTTCAATTTCGCAGTGAAAATCGCGTGATTCCTCCGGCTCAGCTTGTTCAATGTCTCCTTGAATTCGAAGTGCATTTTTGAAATATGCTTCCAATATTGATAGCCGGCAGGTTAATTCCAACGGTGAAAGCTGCTGGCTAGGTTCGACCGATTTGCTAATGCGAGAAATATTTCTGCGAACATTAGAACGTTGTGTTTTGAGTTGCTCCAACGATGCCATCTCAAATTACACAAATGACAAATAAGCGAGGTATTTGTTTACTTTATTAAATGACCGATATGGCAACGCCGTATGCGGTTGTCACTATGGTCACCCAATTCGAATGTATTTCTGATCAGGTGTTTCGCTCCTCACAGTATGTATGCGTGTGAGAGCGAGACGACGATAGGTAGTGAGCGTAAGCTGCGCTGTATGCAGCTGGGCGACGAGGGGGGTGCAGCAGTGCGAGTGTGCACGTACAAGTTGTGTCGAAGGAGGATGAGATGTCCACTCCAACGACGCTCTGATTAGGAGGATACTATATCGACTCCAGCGATGGAATATGTCTGAGCACAAGCAGCTCTACCAAATGTAGCAGCGGCGTGCGTTAGGTTGCGGCGATCAGTTTGGGCCGCCGGCCGTGAGCGCAAATCCAAAATAGTTAGTTGGAATGTACGCGATAATGAAAATACGAATATAACAATTGGCAGGGCAATTTTATAAACGCGGGCAAGATGTGAAACTAAGTCGGCTGCGGCGAACATAACCTCACTTTTCGAGCAATGTACATGTGGTATGTGTGTACATGCAAGAATAATTGCAAATTCACTAAAACCCGATATATGAGAAATAAACACAGTCCCTGCTCGGGAACCAAAATGTAAGTTCAAGAGCGTTTTCTTGACTGTTGCTATGTTTCTATAAAATGTGTCGGGGGTGTTTATTTCCATACAAAAGTAATTTAGATTTATTGCTTAAGGTTATCTTTGCTGCACCACAAAGTTCACGTGCGATCGACTTCAGGTATAATTTTCAACTCGTTCTCATGTTCTTATTCACTCCTCTCAATTGCATTTCATTCACAATAGTTGTGAGAGAGTGAGTAATGTTAACTTAAACTAACAGATTTGGGCGCTTTAACTTTAACAGTGTTTAGCCGCTATATTCAAATATTCATACAAAATGTTAAATTCTAATTATTGGGTTCTGACCCAACACTTACTTTAATAATTTATCATATGTTTCCTCGAATTTATATTCAATCGCCCTTTAATTGACAAAAACTGGGTGGCGGTAAGCTGTTAAGAACGGAAGGCAATTAATCTATAAAACTGATGGAACGGAACAGTTGTGATTATTTTTCATTTAAAAATAAAAGTAGGCTGTTAAAATAAATATTTACTTATATTTAATTAAAATTTGAATTGATTTTTAGTAAACCGGATTTTTTTTCTTCGAAAATGTAGCTTTTAAAAGAATATATTAAGCTCATATCATATTTATTTAGATTTTCACATTGAGGTAACATCAGCCCAAGTCCCTCGATAGTGAGCTGCTGTTTACAGACGGTGAAGTAAATGGGATGCCGCTTTGTCGTTTCTCATAATCACAATTAAGCTGCCCGACGATGAAAATGAGTTCCTTTACGATTTACGTACTGTCACTGTTTGCAGCGGCCTGGCGTCCTCCAAAGAGTCAAACACTCATCATCATCATTTGCCCCCTACGGCGAAGCGATCCTCACCTGAACCATCACTCGTACACACATAAGTAACTTTTACCTAGATTAGGTACGGTTTGCGTCTAGCCGTCTTATTTGAATAGTTCTGTTCTACTCTGCACCGATTTTGGATCCCCTGATTTTTATTATTCCCAGCTACTTTCCTAGGCTCACACCTTTTACTTCTAACACACCAGCCCACATAACATATTATTTGGATATAAAAACATTAGACAATGACTATCAAGTACCAAGAGCTATTAAAAAAATTTATAAAGTATTCGGAGGAAATTTGATCGAACAATGCAACACCCAAAATTGTTATTATGGCTTACATTAAATCGTGAAGTCATAGTCGAGTCTACTACGTACTACACATTTTTCCATGAGTTGTTCCCATTTAAAGCCCCTATCAATTTATCCGTTTTTTCTTATTAATATTTTTCCACCAAGTGTGTGCGTACCTGTTTTTTTCAATTTTCTCTTTCTAGAAAATGGGATTTTTTTTTGTATTTCTATAATTGAAAAGTTTAAGTTTTCCGGTTTGGTGAGCAGCCCATCTCATTCAAATATTATGTTTGCTTATACACACATAATCATTTGCAAAGATTTTTATATGACTAAAGACAATGTCTTAAAACATTTTAACAATTATAAGATTTACTTTTATGTATGTAATTTTAGCTGTCCTATTATATTGCTGATTGTTCTAACTAAACAATTGATTGAACATTACCTCCATAATGTCTTTTAAACGTATCTTTGATTGAGTTTTCGATAATCACTACTTATTCAATTTTCTAGATCGTACCCGAGTCACGTTAATATAGCAGGGTACGACAAAATAAGCACGCAAGCAAGGTTGAGGGCAGTGACACTCCTAAAAGGGTTTGAGCCGAAGTGTGACGTAGAAAAAGGCACAATAAGGTAGGAGCTAACGAAAAGCGAGAGTCTTTAGTGGGAAGCGAGCTAAACGAAGACATCTGATCTCAGGCAAGACAAATGTTTATCGGGAGAGAGAATCCTCCTTTCACATTATAGCAGTATGCGTAGCCTTTACAAGGAAACGAAGTTTCTTTTCTTAGAACAACATATCAAACGTATTAAAGGCTAAGAAACCCTCAACTCATCAAAAAATACTTGCTCTCGGACAGTGTCCATGTCCGATGGAAGAGTTATAGAGCTAGAAGGGGGTTACAACAGACCTCTCAGGTACCAAATCATTCATCGACGATGAAGGTTAATACAGGCAGGAGACATATTATTCTATTATTAATTCCCCTTTATATTTTTTTATTTAAAAAGAACATATCAATAAAGTTGTTACTTTTTTACGGACTTTTACTGATTTATTATTTTAATATTTTATTATCTTGGCTCAAATTTAATTTCCGTTTTTTTTTCCCTTACAAAGTAATTTACATCAGCAATGTCAATTCGTGATTTTTTCGAAAAAACGTATGAGAACCGAATCTATTTTTTAAAAAGTGCTAAAATTTTATTTTTTTTTTTTCACCAAAAGCCAACGAATGTACTGACGCAATACTGCTGCGTTTCGTACTATAACTTTAATTTAACATCCAAATGATAGAACAAGTCCACAGTCGTGTCGATAAAAAACCGGGACTTAAAAGTACGCTATTGAATAGAGTTTAAATCTGTCAGCAATATCAATTCGTGATTTTTCGGTAGCCAACTGGCGTTCCCCAGGCAAATATTTTCTCTTTCAACTCCAATTCTAGAACCCATCCAATAATATTGAAAAGAGGTAAGCCAAGAAAACATAGAACAGGTGGCAGTTTAGCTGTGAAAACCCGGTTTTTCGGTTTTAGGAACAGGTAATTGTTTTGCTGTTTAAAACAGGGATCTGTTATTTTTTTGTGGTTGTCAAAAAACAGGTTGCTGCTTAGCTGTTAAAAACAGGTTTTTCAGTTTTAGAAACCGGTTGTTGTTTGGCTGTTATTATGTTTATTATTGTAAAAAAAAGCGTTGGGCGCTCGATGTACGAGAAATATGGACAAAGCACCCCACGCTTTTTTTTACAATAATGCTAGTATCATTTATTATTGTTTTAAACGTATTTTAAAAATTATTTTTATCTTTTTAGCTTGATATGCTCTAAAAAGCGTGTTTTTTTAGTTTTTTTAAGCTATATTTATTATTAACTTTTTAGTTTGATATGCTCTAAAAGCGTGTTTTTTAGTTTTTTGAATTTATTATATATATATTTTTCACTATATATATATATATATATTTATTTTTCACTTATTAGTTCGATGTATTATAATAGCGTGTTTTTTTAGTTTTTTTAAACTACATATATTTATTTTTTAATTTTAGTTCTATTAATTATTAAAAAAAAATTGGAAGTTCTAGAGAACATGAACATGGTGCAGATATAAAAAAAAAAAAAAAAAAAAAATTTTTCGGCCGTGGACGGGATTAGAACCCTCGATCCGTGAGTCCGGGAGCGAAGACCCGCGCCTTAGACCTCTCGGCCAACGAACGAACTTGAGGTAGTGGGATATACTGACAGTAAGTATTAAAAAAAAAAAAACAATTTTTTTTCGGCCTTGGACGGGACTTGAATCCACGATCGGTGAGTCCGGGAGCGAAGACCCACGCCTTAGACCGCTCGGCCAACAAACGAACTTGAGGTAGTGGGATATACTGACAGTAATAAGCCACTTGCTTTTAGTCCAAAGAAGAGTTACATACATACAAACATACAAACATACAAGTGAAGCTAATATAAGCGTGTTAAAAATAAAAAACAAGAAAAAAGCATAGGAGAAAGAGATAACATCATAATCTCAAAATAAAACAAGTGGAAACGTTGCAGTCGGACGCAACCGACTGCGGCATACTCGATACCAGTATTAAACCGGTAAAAAGAGGCCTGATTGCAGAGGGGGTACGGATGCGGCAGGGGTGTACGCTGCCTTAAAGATTTTCCTATGCAGATGGGGATGCCACAAGCTGTCTTCGTTGCAAATTTGGTGACTAGATCAAATTTTGTAAAAGGTGGGGAAAGGGGGGCTGGGGGTGGTATGGGGGGACGTGGCATCCAAATTTTTGATGCAGATGTTTGTGGAATGTAAATTGCTATCTTCATACCAAATTTGGTGACCCTAGCTCAAAGTTTGTACAAAGTGGGGAAGGGGAGCTGAGGGTGGTATGGGGGGACGTGGCATCCAAATTTTTGATGCAGATGTTTGTGGAATGTAAATTGCTATCTTCATACCAAATTTGGTGACCCTAGCTCAAAGTTTGTATAAGGTGGGGACAGGGGGGGGCCTGGGGCGGTATGGGTAGTTGTGGCATCAAAATTTTTGTTGCAGATCTTTCTGAAATGTCAATTGCTATCTTCATACCAAATTTGGTGACTCTAGCTCAAAATTTGTAAGAGGTGGGGAAAGGGGTGGGGGGCTGGGGGCGGTATGGGTAGTTGTGGCATCCAAATTTTTGATGCAGATCTTTGTGGAATTTCAATTGTTATCTTCATACCAAATTTGGTGACTCTAGCTCGAAGTTTGTAAAAGATGGGAAAAGGGGGCTGGGGCGGTATGGGTGGGCGTGGCATCCAAATTTTTGATGTAGATCTTTGTAAAATGTCAATTGCTATCTTCATACCAAATTTGGTGACTCTAGCTCGAAATTTGTAATAAGTGGGGAAAGGGGGGCTGGGGGCGGTATGGGTGGGCGAGGCATCCAAATTTTTGATGCAGATCTATGTGGAATGTCAATTGCTATCTACATACCAAATTTGGTGACTCTAGCTCGAAGTTTGTAAAAAGTTGGGAAAAGGGGGCTGGGGGCGGTATGGGTGGGCGTGGCATCAAAATTCTTGATGCAGATCTTTGTGAAATATCAATTGCTATCTTCATACCAAATTTGGTGACTCTAGCTCGAAATTTTTAAAAAAGTGGGGAAAGGGGGGCTGGGGGCGGTATGGGTGGGCGTGGCATCCAAATTTGTGATGCAGATCTTTGTGGAATGTCAATTGCTATCTTCTTTCAAAATTTGGTGACTGTAGCTCGAAAATTGTAAAAAGTGGGGAAAGGGGGGCGAAATGGAGGGCGTGGCTCCAAAACTTTGATGCAGATTTTGGGGGTCGTTAACAGCTATCTTCCCACCAAATTTGGAGGCTCTAGCTCTACAACTCTGGAAGATACACGCATTCCCGTTTTTGACGAAGCGTTGGGGTGGATGGGGGCGGCTCGGGCAGTATCGGTAGGCGTGGCATCCAAACTTTTGGTGCAGTTTTTAGGGGTCATCATCACCTATCTTGGCACCAAATTTGGTGGCTATGGCTCAAAAACTGTGGGAGATATAGGCGTTTTTGACTTTAAAATGCAGGGGGGCTGGGGGCGGAATGGGGGCGTGGCTCCAAAATTTTTGATGCAGTTTTTTGGGGGTTGCTAGTAGCTATCTTCTTACCAAGTTTGGTAGTTCTAGCTGTAAGGATGTGCGAAATATGAGGATTTATCGGTTTTGAGTTATCGAATTTATCGATTTGCCAGCCCCCCGTTATCGTAGAACCCCCATCTTGACACTTTAATTTACTATCCCATAGATAAAGAGAATTAGAAAGTTTCAAGTCTCTAGCTTGAAGGGTGTGGAAAAAACTTGCAACCATACGGACGGACAGACGGACAGACGGACAGACGGTCAGACGGACAGACGGACAGACGGACAGACACCATGACGGACATTGCACAAAACCAATATACTCTTTACCTTCGGTATCGAGTATAAAAATTATTTTAAAACGGTCTGATCAGCCGTATACATATAAAACTTATATAAGAAAAAAAGAGAAAAAAAAATCATTTAAAAAATAGCAGCTAATTATATCACTAAATTTGTACACTTTTTAGTTTTATATTATTCAATTTTAATATTTCTAAATAAAAATTACAATCATGTATACTATAAATAACTACATATTCATAATATTACGTTATTTGTTTAAAAAGGGAGGTGTAGTGTATTCATATATGTTATTTCAAATATATATAAAGCGTAACTTGTAACACTTTGTTGCAAGTAAAAATTAACCTAAACACGCTAAGCATAAACATATATATGTATGCGCGTACCAAAGCACATACATACATATGGTCTGCGCGTGTAAGTAATATGAAGCCTCGTTAGAAGGCCACGCAAGCGTGAGACCGTTGCCCTACGGGAAACGCCGCGCTTGCACTTTAGCCAAACGTATGAGTACAATCGCTCTCCCTCTCTTTGTAGCTGTTAACTGATAACAGCATAAGTTTATAAATGTTAGGCATAAGCCAAGAATATATTTTGATTTCAATAAAGAGATTGAATAAGCGAACCTCAAAGTAACAAGCTGTTTCTTATTACAGCACAAACCCAATATACTCTTTACCTCCGGTAACGAGTATAATTAAATTTATATAAGACTTTTGTATACTGACTTAACTTCAATCGATTAAATTCGATATCTCCGGTTTTTCTTAACCGATTTGGACGAACTTTCAGAAAACATCTATCGTTACCCATTATTTCAACCCCCATTTTTACATTTTCCAAATTCGATATTTTTTGTTATCGATTCCATGTGTATATCGGAAACCAGAATAGTTATCGATGATTTGAAGCAAACTTTTTCTGCTCATGGAATAGTAGAACTTATATTCAAAATCTGAAGTCTCTAGCTCTTGTAGTCTCTGAGATCCACGCGTTCATACAGACGGACAGACGGACATACAGACAGACGGACGGACAGACGGACATGGCTATATCGTCTCGGCTGTTGATGCTGATGAATATATATACTTTATGGGGTCGGAGATGCTTCCTTCTGCCTGTTACATACTTTTGCACAAAACCATTATACCCTTATTTACACATTTCATGGGTTAAGGGTATAAAAACAAGCGTCTAGCAAAAAAGGCAATTGTCAGTTTTGCATTGCTAAAGCAGAAGCAACACAAGAAAACGCTCTGCATAGCCAAATTAACAAGTGCAAAAGAGACATATGTAAGTATAGGGCCACGCACTGCACGCATACATGTAAATACTGCAATGCGTGTGTAACATCGCTACACCAGCAAAACATTTGAGCGAACCAACAATAACAACATATATATATGCATATGATTAATACAATTTTTAATAAACATTATTAATTATTATAAACAACTTTATTATGTATACTTTACTTTTTATATATTTATTACTAATTATGGAATTTTATGATAAATATTATTTAGCCTTTCTTATTATGCGCGCGCGCCTTTATGACATTTGCCGCAATTAGAGCTGCCACGGCTGCAGTTCACAAACTACAACTGAAAAGGGCGGTCAAGTTTTTATCAAAACTAATTGTGCTATTTAATTCTTAACATTTTATTATTATTATTAACATATTATGGCAAAGCGAAGAGATGGCAGCAAGTGCGCTATCGCGCCCAAAATGCATATATGTATATATGTGTGTGTGTTGTTCTTAATGCGCGAGTTACCATAGACTCAACCCCACCCGCTATTCCCACACGAGCCGACAAAACACTAACATAGCAGTCAGCTACATTCAACCGTAACCAGCAACATCGCCTAAAACCTGCAACATTTTACAGGCGGCCAGCAACATTTTCTAAGACCTGCAACATTGTACAGGCGGCCAGCAACATCGCCTAAGCATCGGAGCATAGAACTATTCAGCATTGAAACATCCACTATTCTAAGAATTTATACAATTATATAGATATAAGCAAAGGCTTCATGCCAAGCACTGGTTGCTAATAAGGATCACTTAAATTCTTACGCTCAAACCGAGTAGACGCTACATTTCTTGCACATTAAATAAACAAAAACTGCTTAAATTATCATCACATTCACGGGACCGCATTGGAACCACTTCCCTCTCCCACTGTACGGATAACTGGCGCAGCCGGAAAAACATGAGTTTGTACTCACACATCCTTACATACCTGTAAGTAAAACATATGTAAAGAAAAAACAAAAAGTAGAAACATAATCAGTGTCTTGTGTGAAAATATGCAATTATAACATAATATCATGGTGCAACAATGGTGCAAAACATATTACAAAAAACAAAAAATACGAATGAATTAAGTTACACTCAACCTAATTAAAATACATTAAATACACTTAATTAAAACTATAAGTGCTCATGTAAATCATGTACGTTTATCATTGTCGAAAATAAGAGCGACAAAACATTTAAAGAAAGAAAAAAAAAACAAGTGGAAACGTTGCAGTCGGACGCAACCGACTGCGGCACACTCGATACCAGTATTAAAACCGGTAAAAAGAGGCCTGATTGCAAAGGGGTACGGA